>CM059197.1:59702257-59728421 GCA_030323885.1 Branchipolynoe longqiensis
AATATATATATACGGTGTATATAGATATATATATATATATAAACATATATATATATAAATACATATAGGAACACATTTATATATATAATATTAAAAATATAGCACATATATATATATATAATTATATATATATATATATTTATATATATGCAGTAAAACCTCTCTAAATCGACCCACCGTCGACCAACCGACTTTAAATGGTCCATTTAAGGAGGTGGTCAGTTTAGGGAGTTTTTTTTTATCGTTACAATGGTATTGTATGGACGATCGTTTGGGACCCAAATAAAGCGATCGATATAGGAGAGTGGTCGATCTGTGGAGGTGGTCAGTTAGAGAGGTCTTACTGTATATTATTATTACAACAAACGGTATCGGTGAGAAATAATTTATGTTGCTACTAAAATGGGACCTTTTACTAGTTTGAGCTATTCAGTTGACGGGCCCTATGTTTTAAATGTTGAATGCGCGCGCATAGCAACACCCCACTCCCATTGCACGCACATCAAAGGGGCGTTTTGGTTGCATTTAAAAGTGAAAATTGGCTTTTTGCCCCAGGCTACTAGCTAAGTGCTTCCACGGCCAACCCTCCCATCTCCTCCTCCCCGCCCTCCCCATCCCACCCGGGAACCCGATCCGGGGAACCCTTTCACCACGACTGGCCGTGATGACCGAGTCGGTCTGAGCACTGGATGGTTTCCCGCGTGGGGAGTCAAACCCAATGACTTACAGAAATGATACTTGTCACTACGTAGCCTGGTGCTCAGCATTAATAGCATAAGGCAAGGACTGGTTTGCACGGTCTCAGGATAATGTGATTGGAGTATGATATCATGGCCGCGTTCAGGGTACGTCTCGGCGATGTCGCGGCGATGCTTTTTGGCCTATTTGCGTTCAGTGTGCGTCGCGGCGACGTCTCGGCGATGCCTCCCTTTTCAGATAGGAGACAAAAAGCGGCTCGAAAATGGCCGCCGTCTCCAGTGGTTTCAGCCTATCACAGCACAGCTTTCCCATTGCAAATGGCCGCCGCCTATGGGGGCAGCCATTTTCGAGACAACCAACTGCTTTTGCCGTTCAGACTGGCGTGACATCATGCCCTTTGCTGAGGCGCCGCCGAGACGGAGCCTGAACGTGGCCCAGGTCTCTGTGCCAATGACCTAGTTTTGCAGTGGGGCAGCACTATGCAACCGCCAGGAGTGCGCACTGTCACAAGTCAGTGCCCGTCCTGATATGACCTTAGATGTTGCTAGGACGTAAAACAACCAACCGACAGCAGACGACATATAACTAAGCACACCGGGCAGACTGAATGGGATTAGTAGCAAACAGGTTATAGGACCCCAACGGGGCAACCTGAGTAACGTCATTATAGTCCATCACGTGACCCCCACGCCCTGACCTCATCGTGACCTTGACATGATCTCGCTCTGCGCGTGCGCACTGGGAACCGGAAGCACGTGGCTGCGATCCATCAGAAGCCGGATGGTAGTTGAGGACCCGGATGTCCATATCGAACATAATGACGGTGATCATGGCCGCGTCCCGGTCAGTGCGGGTCATCAGGCCGGGTATGTTTCCACAACCCTACATCTCAGCAGTAAAACCCCGCTCGGACTATTACTAGTGTTAACTGGACGCCTCATCTACATAAATGGAGTGCACACTGTTCCTGTACTTAGAGTTAGACCGAGCGCAGTGGCCGAATCGGTTGAGCGCGGGCCGAGCGTGCGGAAGTTTGGGTGTTCGGTTCCCGATCGAGTAAAATCAATAACTTTAAAATTGATACTTGTCGCTTCCTGGCATGGCTTTCGGCATTAATAGGATAGGGCAAGGACTGGTTAGCTCAGTGTCAGGATAATGTGACTGAGTGGGATATTGGGTTATGGTGCTGGCGGCCTGATTTCCCAGTGGGGCAGCTCATGAGAGCACACTGTCACAAGTCGGTGCCCTCCTCATATGACCTCAGGTGTTGCTAGGATGTAAAGCCCCCCGAATGTTCATTCATGACGCTGGTTCCAATGCAGTTCGACACATACATAAACTGTGAAAATGCGGGTATTCTGAGTTTGTAAACATGCCAGGTCACAGCTTCAGCTTACACCAGGCATGTGATTTCTCCGATTTTAACCGGAATACCATTTTTTTCTGGCCACCGAAAACGGAATTCTGTTGTTTTTTTAATTCAGTTTTTTTTTCTGGCTGCCAAAACACCTCTGAAATACACTATTTGCATCCCTCTCGCGACTTAGTGGGATGCTGTGTGTCCCGACGATAACGTAAACAAATTTCAGGTTTTTTTTCCTGCACCCAATCACATGCCTGTTACACACTGGAAGGTTGGGCTAGTGCCCCTCCCTATCCCTATTGTTCCCAATAGAATCTATAATGTTAGTGTTAAGGCTCTTTGGATCTATAACCACATGCCTTCCGATAACTAAACTTGGTAATGTTCTTGCGATGCATTTGATTCTAATGTAGATTGCAGTTAAATTGTCGAGGCACATATTTTACATTAGATAAAATGCCATTTCCTGTATGTGTGTTCATCGCCCCCACCCCCACAATGTGGCAGCCAAACCACAGATAGATGACTCCGGTCATCTACACCCTGTCCTAATTAGTAAGTATGGTAAACCACCCACCTACCCGTATGTGTAGACACCAGTGCACCACACACACATACATACACACATACACACATCATCATCATCATCATCATGCTGTCGGTCGCGATGCGACAAAGACTGCTTTCATTACTTGACTGCCGCTCTCCATTTAGCTCTCTGCTGTGAGAGTTGCGTCCATGAGTCGGTCTTAATGTCTCTCAGCTTCAGGTTTCTCTTGATGGTATCCCTGAACCGGAGACGGGGGCGCCCTCTCTTTCTGTAGCCAGAAGACAGTTGAGAATAAAGGATCTGCTTTGGTAGCCGACATTTCATGAAAGCTGCCTGCAAAAGTGTTGAAGTGCTGCTGGCTTTTGCAAGTTACCAGCGGCACTCTCTCGGGGAGCAAATAGAGGTTTCACACCGGCAAGAACATGTCAAGACAGGCGCAAAACTATTTGTCCCTGCAGTGGCTGGTCGGGAGATGTTGGGAGTTCCATACATCAACCGCCCTTAATGCTGCCACAGTGACATGGTTTTCTGTTTAGGGTTTGCTCCCTTAGCCTTCGGTTCTGTCAAGGACCTGTACCACAAGGCAGTGGTTTACAACTCTGCAAGGCAGGGGCGTCAAACTCCCTGAGGTATTGCTATACCTGCATACACACATACACATACACATACCGTCCGTCTCCCGTGTTGGTAGACAAGGAGATCGTGGGTTCGAACCCTGGTCGAGTCAAACCAATGACATAAAAATTTATTCTTCTGCAGTAAATTGAGTCAGTATTCTCTTCCAAGTGGCTACATTAGTAGATATACTAAATAAGTGCATCGATATCTAAGTTAGATATATAGAATCAAATCTAGATAATTGCTTTGGTTTTGACAAATTGATGCTTCATCAGACTGCAGCTTTCAGTTTAATTTAATTTGGGTCTCATTATTTTGGGTCTCATAATATGAATATCTAAGCTTAGCATAGTTTGCTCAAACATCTTTTTAATTTATTTATTGTTACTTCCAACCTTTTTAATTAGTTTTATACGCTGAGTTAGCACAGCTGAGAGATGAGGAACCTGGTCCTGATATGACCTTAGATGTTGCCATGACGTAAACTTCCAACAATCAATCAATCAATCAATCGGTAACCTGGTGAAGTGTTGCTGAAGTTAAGAAATAAAACCAGCATGGATAAGACAAGTTTTACAGACCCGTCTATAGACTACATCGCCATTCCAGCGGCGCGGTGCAAAACAAACCCGTGGGAAGTACATGGCACATGCTAATACACTGGGTGCAGCTATGAAATGTGCTAGTTTCAGCTCATCTCAGCTCTTGTTTGAAACATAGAATACCAACTAAAAATATATATATAATAAATTAAGATATTAATCTTTTATCCAGCATTGCATTTACATCAATATAATCAGCACATCTTATGCCATGTGCATTTAGATTTAGACAAATCTGGGCACTCAGACTAGTGTTAGAGCCATAGCCAGAGTCAGTTTTACTTATTTTATTCATGTTTTTATTTATATCCTATGGTTACTGACATATGTAGAAATAGAAAATGAGTAGGGTTAATGATATTGGTTATATATTTCTTTGAAACAATTCTTGACACATTTGACATTTTAATATTTAGAACAAGAATTACTTATGTCTAATCAATGGTGATGTAAACATCAGCCTGTAAAGTGACTGAAATTGTATGTTTCTTAGCTCAAAATGCTTAATTATGGAGAGTTGTGTCTTAAACATATTCATTATATTATTATATTGCATCCTTCCATCCATGTTTGTGCCAAATTGTTATGTATTTTTATTAATTTTGAATAAAATCAAAGTTTTGCCCTACGCGTATCGGCAAACTCAATGGCTGTACGCCTTTGCTTTGCTGCCAACGCCGTTTTCAGTGCATGCGCAGTCGGAACGGTGATCTAGTCTATTGGCAGAGGGGGGATGGAGCCAGTCCAGTGTGTCGGCAGGCATGCACACCCGAGCACCTCCCCTGATCTCTCACTGTGACGGCGGGCCTGCTGCACTAACACGTCACCACCAAACCCAGCCAACCCCATCCAGAACAGGCCCCCAACTTACTCCTCCCCGGACACGCCGGGGTCCGGGTCCGGGTCCGGGGACCGGCGGGCACCGGGGGTGAATGAACATGGAGGTGTGAACGATGAGGTGGTGGTGCGGTGCGTCCATCACGGTCACGGTCACGGTCACTGCACACAGTCACGGTGCCTTTAAAAGCGGGGCGGTGGAGAGTTGGTGAGGCGGGCCCCCTGGTTGGGGTGGGGGTGGGGAGGAGTTATTAGTGAGGCGATATGGGACGTGGGCTTTGAGCATCGTTGCGCGGTAAATCAGACGGAGAGGGCGGCACGACCGATGCACAGCCCGCTGTTTGTTGTATTCACAAAGCACCGTGGGGTTATCAGCCACGTTAAAGTCGAGCACCAATCAAACACACCCTGGGACCAGCCACAGGCTCCCGCCCGGCACACCCGACAGGGGGCTCCGTCTGAGGCTGCTCGCCTCCTTCTGAGGCTGCCTGGCGCTCCGTCTGAGGCTGCTCGGCTCCTTCTGAGGCTGCTTGGCACTCCGTCTGAGGCTGCTCGGCTCCGTCTGAGGCTGCTTGGCGCTCCATCTGAGGCTGCTCGGCTCCGTCTGAGGCTGCTCGGCTCCTTCTGAGGCTGCTCGGCTCCTTCTGAGGCTACTCGGCTCCTTCTGAGGCTGCTCGGCTCCTTCTGAGGCTGCTCGGCGCTCCGTCTGAGGCTGCTCGGCGCTCCGTCTGGTGGTGCGGGGCAGACCAATCCCGACCTACTAGGTTCGCTGAAATAACCACATTCTAAGTGATTTTTCATTAAGACGCATTGAATATTTAGTAAGGAGTGCATGTTGAAATCAGGTAGCCAAATCGTTAAAGCAGTAGGAGGCTGCTACCATGGCAGTTAGGTTCACTTTGTTAGTTATGGCTGTTGAATTGTTAGTTGTGACCACTGCTTTGTTAGTTATGGCTGTTGAATTGTTAGTTGTTGTTAGTTGTGGCTGTTGAATTGTTAGTTGTGACCACAACTTTGTTAAGTTACCGCTGTTGAAATGTTAGTTGTGGCCACTACATTGTTAGTTGTGGCTGTTGAATCGTTAGTTGTGACCACAACTTTGTTAGTTTTGAGTTGAATCGTTAGCTGTGACCACGACTTTGTTAGTTGTGGCTGTTGAATTGTTAGTTGTGACCACTACTTTGTAAGTTGTGTCCGTTGAATTGTTAGTTGTGACCACTACTTTGTTAGTTTTGCCTGTTAAATTGTTAGTTGTGACCATGACTGTTAGTTTTGCCTGTTAAATCGTTAGCTATGACCACTACTTCGCTAGTTTTGCCTGTTGAATCGTTAGCGGTAACCACTACTTCGCTAGTTTTGCCTGTTGAATTGTTAGCTATGACCACCACTTCGCTAGTTTTGCCTGTTGAATTGTTAGCTATGACCACTACTTCGCTAGTTTTGCCTGTTGAATCGTTAGCTATGACCACTACTTCGCTAGTTTTGCCTGTTGAATCATTAGCTATGACCGCTGCTTTGTTAGTTGTGGCTCCCTTCTCTGCGCATGCTACGGTTCATTGTATGGCGCTGTGACCATGTTGTATTTCCGTACAAGTAAATAAAGGCACCGCCTGCTTTTATTTCAATACATAACTCCGGCTCTCCTCCCCGCGTCCCGCCCTGACAGGCCATGTTTGTTTTACAGGCCGCAGCCCTGCCTTCATAGACAGCAGGACACTGGCCCTGCCCTCACTACCGGGCTCTGGGAAGACGGCACCCCACGCATTAAGTCCCGGGCTAGAAGTCTGACTGATCTACTACAGGCCCCACAGGTTCCGCCGGCCAGTAGGGGGTGGGAGGCGGGGAAGGGCGGGAGGTGAGGGGCGAGGGGGGGGGGGTATGGAGTGGGATATGAGGTTAGATGTTTGTTCCCGGTAAATGGAATATCTGCATCCTTCAGCATCTTTACCCAGGCTGTAGTTATATTATACTCTGGTTTTTTAGTTTTTTTTGCACAACGCCTTGAAACTGCTCCTCATTAATCACCATTTGCCATTGGTTTTCCCCCGAAATCAAGATGAAAATAGTATTGAATCCCTTGGAAAGCCATGAAATAGCCTTTGAATTCCATATCTTCACGTGTGTACATACCCTGCCATCATCACCATCATCGTCACCATCATTACCTGCATCATCACCAGCGTCAGTATCATCACCAACATCAGTATCATCACCATCATGGTCATCATCGTCATGGGCATTGGTTATTGTTTGTATTATTATAATATTAGTAGTAGTAGTCATTATATTAGTGAAAATAGGAGTAGTCATATTATGAGTAGTAGTAGTAGTCATTGTATTAGTAATAATCGGAGTAGTAATAGTATGAGTAGTAGTAGTTATTATATTAGTAATACTCGGAGTAGTAATAGTATGAGTAGTAGTAGTACTAGTAGTACTAGTAGTAGTAGTACTAGTAGTAGTAGTACTAGTAGTAGTAGTAGTAGTAGTAGTAGTAGTAGTAGTAGTAGTAGTAGTAGTAGTAGTAGTAGTAGAAGTAGCAGTAGCAGTAGCAGCAGCACCAGCACCAGCACCAGCATCAGTAGGACTGTTATTAGATGTCTAAGAGGTTAGTTGGGGGGGGGCGTGATCAGGTGTTCTGTCTACCATTCATACTGCAGAAAAGACTTATTTCACATTTAAATATCAGCTTTGTTCTGTACACACACATTCGGCAGGCTTTCACCCGAGATAATACACATCGAGTAGTATAAGGAGTTGTCACACAAATGAAGGCTGCTCGACGCGTCCACGTGACCTGGAAATGCACCGAGTATTGACATTATGGCACGTTAGGCGATGACTCACACAGCCTAGATGAGATATCTTTTTGTTTCAAGCCCTCATCAGCGGTGTTCCTTCCATGTATTCCTAATTAATGTATTTGTTTCTAATAATAATGATGTTGGATTTAATCCAGTAAAAAGTTAGTTTTATTTAACGATGCCTCAAGAGCACATTGATTTTTATCATCGGCTATTGGATGTCAAACATATGGTCATTCTGACATATTTCTTTGGAGGAAACCCGCTGCCACCACATAGGCTACTCATTTTGATGAGCAGCAAGGCGTCGTTTATATGCGCTCTCCCACAGACAGGAGATCACATACCACAGCCTTTGATAAACCAGTTGTGGATCACTGGTTGAAACAGAGAATAGCCCAAACTACAAATGTGTCCACTGAGCAGGATCGATCTAATGATCCAAACCTTCACATGTGGACACTGTACCGCCTGAGCTACGTCCCGCTCCCGATTGAATCCAGTAAGAAAGTATCCGAGAAAAGCGTTAATAATAATATACAGTACATAAACTGGCAAGAAAATCGTCCATCTTGTATCCGTATATGAGACTGTCTCAAAGGGTGCTAAGCAATATGGGACAAAACTTTGTCCATAGTAACGATCACCACACTATCTACTTATGCATTTGCTCATGATACACTGATTTGTTTGTTACATGGTGTTTCATAATCCCAATAGAATACATATTGATTTGAAGCAAATGTCCTTGTGTTTTCAGTGTAACTGTGTCCTTGTGTTTTCAGTGTGCTGTTTTGTGTCAATCGTTACTATGGACAAAAAAAACCGAAGAGTTAGCACCTTTTGAGACAGGCTCATATGTCCTGTGTAGTCCAGCAGCATAGCTCAACACTATAGAAGAATTGTTCATTTTGGGTGGTATTTTGTGTGTGTGGGGGGGGGGGGGTTCTTTGAGCCATAGATTTTGCAGAGATTTTTAAAACACAGACACACACATATATTGTGTGTCTGTGTATCTTATTACATATATAAATTACTAATTACTATTTGAAGTCTAAACGTAGAGACAGGATGGTCAAATGAGTTAGAGCGTCCGTCTCCCGTTCTGGTAGATCGTGGGTTCGAACCCTGGTCGAGTCAAACCAATGACTTAAAAATTGATACTTGTCGCTTCCTAGCCTGGCACTCGGCATTATTAGGATACGGGAAGGAGCAGTGGAATGAGGAAGACCAATCGGCCACGATTGAAATTTCCCCTGCTTAATCAGCTAATCTACCCCCAAAAAAAAACATGCTTGTAAAAAAAGATCTGATGCCATAGGCTTCAGTAGTAACAGGTTCTGTAAGGTATACGTATGTACCGCTGGTTACCGACCGGTATGACTGACCGGACGGGAACCAGCGCACGGGGGGAGTAGGAAACAAACCACTTGATACACAGACGTCGTTGCATACAGTTGATCCTTTACATGGTGTCAGATCCGGACCCAAGCGCTACAGACATGCCGTTGTCCAGGCTAAAACCTCTGGGGCAACTAAAACTGGAAGGCAACCTTGGAACCAACTGGGAAGCTTGGTACCATGCCTACACTGTCTTCGCCGGAGCCGCAGGTGTGTCCGCGAAAACAGAAAAAGCTCAATGTTGTGTATTTCTACACGTAGCTGGGCCCGAGGCCAAAAGGTGCACCAAGCAATGCATTTCGACGAGTCCAGTCAAGACAAGATAAACCCGTTGATAGATGACTTCCGTTCATATTGTGAGGCCAAAACGATTGTAACTGTCATCCGGTACAGGTTTACTTACCACAACCAAACAACTGCTACTATGGATATACGGGAGTTACGCAGCATAATAGCACGCTGCGAGTGGTGTGATATATGACTCACTATTGTGTGTCCAGTTAATAGGTGGTGTCAAGTGTGACAGACTCAGAAACCGGCTGTTACAAACCAAGAACTTGACTCTACAGAAGTGCAAGGAATTATGCAGGATGAGTAAGTCATTGAAATCTTTATTATTTCTCAGAGAATTAAGAATTGTTATCAAATTGACAAATATATCAAACGCAACATGTGCATAACTGCGGCGATTGTATGAACAAGAACTTGCATACCACGGACTATGATACCCAGTTCATGTGGAGAACCGGAATGCGACATCGCAGCCAAAAGCGTTACGTGTTAGCCTTATGGGTCATTAGGGCCGCAATTGCTCATTGTCGGTAAAGGGAGGATGTTAGGTATACGTATGTACCACTGGTCACTTGTGGGAACGACCGACCGTACCGGAACCAGTGCATGGGGGGAGTTGGAAATAAACCACTTGATACACAGACGTCGTTGCATACAGTCGATCCTTTACAGTTCTATTAAATTGACATAGTATGCCATTAATTATGTAAAACAAGTACTGCAATATTAGAGGCAAAATAACATTTCTTTATTTTAACGTAATTTCAAGTGAACTATGGGCATAGTATTCATAAGAACACGTTTTCTTCACAGAAACTGCAAAGAGTTCTTTAAGCCCTTTCTATTGATATGTTTTGTTAGGTTCCTTACCCAATATTAAAGTGGCATAGTTTGATGAAATATCAAATTTTCAAACCAAACCAATTATCTAGAGTTGATTTTACATATCTATCTTAGATACTGATGCATTTGTTTCTGCGTAGAAGGCAATACTGAGTCAATTTAACAGAACATGTTACTGCAGAAGTCTATGGTGTCAGAGTTTTGGCAAGCTTGCCAAAACTAATTTTCCATGTTTGCACTCAAAATATCTCAAAAGTTTACCATTTAAGATGAAAGCAACTTTGAACTAATGTAAAGTAGATGCTAGTGATCGATCTAATATATTTATCTCAGAAAAAAATACAGAAATTCAAAACCATCGTACTATGCAACTTTAAGCAAGTTGTAGACTGTGTCAGATTACCCCATATTGTTTCTATTTGAAAACTGTCTTGGTTTTTCAATACGCCTTGATAAACCAAGACAGCTTGAAAACCCAGTGGTGGTCCCTACCTGATTAAGGCGTTACCTTTACCTAGTTACTTTTATGACAATGGTTGAATCGGCAAAAGTGAAATTTGTCCTAAGGGGACAAAGTCCGGTAGTACCGGGGGAGTGCCTGGGATCATCACCCTGGTGGCTGATGGCCGGCGTGTGAGAGGCCGTCACGCCATGGTGTGAATACAATCACTCACCTGACACTAATGCTGGCAGTACTGGCACGCCTTGTGCGTTACTAATGCCAGCATGCACTTTGCTATCTGTCGGGTCAGATTAGTATACTTCAAGGCGGGTGCCTATTACTACCCACATTCATTAGTTCGAGTAGCCCGGACACAGCCATTACCCTAATCAACGCCCGTCCGCTCTCCCGTCCTGGGGCCGTATGCAGGAGTCAGTGTTAGCGAGGGAAAACGGTGTTTGGCAGGAATTCTGGTTTAGCGGCGAAAAATGGTATGCACGACTCAGTGTTAGGCCTAACACCAAACGCTTAACCGGCGTTACGTTACCCCTAACAAATATTAGGTTTAGCGAGTTTATTAAGCCCAAATCTATTCAATGCTGTCATATTTAACAGAATTACATACGCAATAAGTGAAATTTTATCATTTTAACCCTAAATCCGAAGCATTATTAAGGCTACCGCCGTATTGGCGGCGATATTAATATTTATATTTTCGAATCGACGAAGGTAAAGTAAACAAATCGCCGTGGCCGCCGCATCGACGTCGCTTTCCATACTGGTGGCGGCGGTGGTTTGTTTACTTTACGTTCGTCAATTCGAAAATATAACTATTAATATCTCCGCCAATGCGGCAGTAGCCTTAATAACGCTTCGAATTTAGGGTTAAATTGATAAAATTTCACTTATTGCGTATGTAATTCTGTTAAATATGATCGCATTCAGTAGATTTGAGCCTAATATATGGCTACAAACGCAGAGGGATTTCCCAAATCTATAAATAAATTCACGTTTAGCTATAATGAAAGTGTTATGCGCTCCTGCATACGACTTGACACAGTTCGCGACGTCGGCGATAGCTAACCGGTAATAGGCTCTAACACCAAACCACGCTAACACTGACTCCTGCATACGGGCCCTGGCGGCTTGGGTCCTTGGCACCATGCCAGCGGAGCGATTTCCTCCAGCCACTGCAACACTCACAGCGAGAATCATTGATTGATTGATTGGTGGTTGCTTTATGCCGTGTCGGCAGCATAGGCCATATTCACGGCGAGAAATGTTTGTTTTTTGTTCTAACCATCGCTTTTACATGTAAAAGCAGACAATCAATTATGTGCCAATAGACAGCGAGAATCAATAATCAAGAATCACCAACTAAGGCTACCTTATTGACCTTTGTAAGCCAATCACGAGGTCAGGTACCGGTGGAACGCTCGTCTCGGCGTCTAGGCGTGTGTGGTTATTGTTGCTATGTTAAAGTTGCATAGTCCGATGGTTTTGAGTTTCTGACATTTTCTGAGGTAAACTACATTAGGTTGATTGTTATAATGTACCTTACTTTCACTTGAAGTAACTTTTATTTTAAGCGGCTAACTTTTGAGATAGTTGAAAGTGCAACCATGCAAAATGAATTTTGGCAAGCACGCCAAAACTCTGATACCATAGCCATCTGCAGTAATGGGTTCTATTCAATTGTCTCAGTATTCCCTTCTATGTGGCGATAAATGCTTAATAAGTGCCTCAGTATCTAAGTTAGATATGTAGAATTAAATCTAGGTGAGTTTTTTTGTTTTGAAAATCTGATGTTTCATCGGACTATGGAACTTTAAACCCGCTCTGGTTGGTTGGTTGGTTGTTGAAGCTTTACATCCTGGCAACATCTAAGGTCATATCTGGACGGATACCGACTTGTGACAGTGTGCACTGATGGCGACGTTATAGTGCAGCCCCATTGGGAGACTAGGGAACCAGCACCATGAGCTGATATCGCACTCAGTGTGACATTATCCTGACACTGAGCCAACTAGTCTTTGCCCTATTCTAATAATTCCAAACGCCTGGCTAGGAAGCGACAAGTATAAATTTTTAAGTCATTGATTTGACTCGACCAGATTTCAAACCCATTGTTTCGAATCCCACGATCTACATAAATGGGAGACGGACGCTCAACTCATTTGTAAACTGGTAAACCCGCAATGTGGCTGCCATGTTGTGTGTGTGTGAGGTGGGTGGAAACTGTTGTAAACTGGTCAGTGTCATCCCTGGGCCTGCTTTAGGCGGTCCGTTCGAGGCTGACAGCGATGAATGGGGAGCAGGTACTGACAGCCCCCTCAGGGTGTCATGATTATCATGATTGTCTCATTGCCACAATGTAAACAACCGGCCTGCTATTCACCTACCACTTACGCGGATCAATACCCGTGCAGGTAATGTTCTCGGAAATCACCCCCGAACCATTATGTTCGCCAAAGCCAGAACACACGGTTTACTACCAAATCAGCGCTCGTTCTGAAAGTGTTGGCTCAACAATTTGTTTGGAGTTTGTTGGAAATGATGGGAAGTCATCACAGGTTGGGTCGCTGTGCCTTCGTGGTATTGGTAGCAGTCACGTCTGCTCGATGTAGTCATTTGCTGACAGCTGCAGACTGCCTCAGCACTCAGGACACTGCCTCAACACTCAGCACACTGCCTCAACACTCAGAACACTGCCTCAGCACAATGCCTCAGCACTCAGCACACTGCCTCAGCTCCTTCCATATCCTGCACTCAGCACACTGCCTCAGCACACTGCCTCAACACTCAGCACACTGCTTCAGCACACTGCCTCAACACACTGCCTCAACACTCAGCACACTGACTCAGCACACTGCCTCAGCACTCAGCACACTGCCTCAACACTTAGCACACTGCCTCAGCACACTGCCTCAGCACACTGCCTCAGCACACTGCCTCAACACTCAGCACACTGCCTCAGCACCTTCCATATCCTGCACTCAGCACACTGCCTCACCACTCAGCACACTGCCTCAATACTCAACACACTGCCTCAGCATTCAGCACACTGCCTCAGCTCCTTCCACATTTAGCACTCAGCACACTGCCTCAGCACTCAGCAGCCTGCCCCAGCTCCTTCCACATTTAGCACTCAGCACACTGCCTCAGCAGTCAGCAGTCAGCACACTGCCTTAGCTCCTTCCACATCCAGCAGTCAACACACTGCCTCAGCCCCTCAGCAGTCAGCACACTGCCTCAGCCCTTCAGCACTCAGCACACTGCATCAGCTCCTCAGCACTCAGCACACTGCCTCAGCACTCAGCACACTGCCTCAGCCCCTCAGCACTCAGCACACTGCCTCAGCCCCCTCAGCACTCAAAACACACTGCCTCAGGCTCTCAACCCTCAAGCCCATTACCTCGACCCTTTCCGTCTTACAGTACATCATTTTGTCTGTTGTAATTCTACGTGGCGGTTCCGACCACTTATTTAAGTGATCTGGAGCCGGGATGATTAAATGTATTTATGTGTTCCCCTCCCCCCCCTCCCCCTCCCCCCCCCTCCCCCCTGACCGCCCCCCCCCCCCGCCCCATGTGACGGACAGTACACTGACTGGCAATATCGGTGAAGTGCGCCAAAAAGAAGCTAAGTGAGCGTGTCACTCTGTAATTGAAAACCACATCGGGCTCTTCACGCGGCCATCACCCTGCGCATGCGTGAACAAGACGGATCGCTGAGACGGCGAAACGAAATGGACTCTAATTGTCCGTTTAGAAACCGATCAATCGTGGCAGGGAGAGTAGGTCCTGCACGGGTTGAGTGCGGGGTGTGAGGGTGTGGGTGTGTTGGGGCGGGGGGGGGAGCGCAGTGAGACAGTGGTGAGGGACTGGGTGTCGCTGATAGCGACCTGCCCGCACCCAGCGGGGGGATGGTCACACCATCCCCCCGCTGGTGCCAATTCATATAAGTAATGGGAAGGGAACCTGACTTGACCTGGCCTCTTTATCCAAACCGGAAATAGCTCCTACCCACTAATTTATGTAACTTATAAGTAAAGCGCGTCAAGGAGAAAGATACCAGCCTGATCTGATCTCTTTATCCAAACCGGAAATAGCTCCTACCCACTGACTTATGTAACTTATAAATAAGGGGAAGGGTACGGCCTGACCTGACCTGACCTGACCTCTTTATCCAAACCGGAAATAACTCATGCCCACTGACTTATGTAACTTATAAATAAGGCGTGTCAATGCCGGGGGACCGCCTGACCTGACCTGATCTGACCTCTTTATCCAAACCAGAAATAACTCACACCCACTGACTTATGTAACTTATAAGTAAGGTGCACCAATGCGAAGGGAACTGACCTGACCTGACCTGACCTCTTTATCCAAACCGGAAATAGCTCACACCCACTGACTTATGTCCGCCAAATTTGTTTCTAATCTATTTAAAGATGCATAGTCTGATGAAAGTTTCAAATTGACGTTACTAAAGCACTTACTTAGAAGTTAGATTTAATCCAGCATATCTAAGTAATAATACCTCAGATGTTGCAAGGAGGTGATGCTCCAACAAACGAAACGAATATATCTAACTTAAATACTAGTGCAATCATTATGCATTTATTCCTTCTTAGAACTTAGAAGGAAATATTAAGTCAATTTAATCAAACCTCTTTCTGAAGTCATTGGCGTCACAATTTTGACGTGCACACCTAAATTCATTTTGCATGTTATCACATCCAGTATCTCCAAAGTTAGCCATTTATTATCAAAGTTGTTTCAAACTAGAGTAAAAAAAAGTAAAGCTTCTTATATTTATCGATGCCTCTAGAGTACATTGATTTTCATATCATTGGCTATTGGACATCAAATGTATGGTCATTCTGAATTATTTCTTTAGAGAAACCTGCTGCCACCACATAGGCTACTCTTTCTGATAAGCAGCAGGGGGGTCGTTTATATGCATTTTCCCACATACAGGACAGCACATACCACATCCTTTGATGAACCAGTTGTAGACCACTGGTTGGAACTGAAAATAGCCCAAACTGCAAATGTGACCACTGAGCAGGATCGATAGGATCACTCTCGGACTGTCTGGGGGTGGTCCGGGATAGTCCGGGGGTGGTCCGGGGCAGTCCTGGGGTGCTCCGGCCTCGTCCAGGTTAGTTAGGCCTCTTCCAGGTTAGTCAGGGGCCGGTCCGGCACAGTCCGCGCTCATCCGGGGCCGTTTCGGGGGTGGTCCGGGGCGGTCCGGCCTTTGGTCCGGGGCTCATCCGGGGCTCATCCGGGAAGGTGTGACTGCGAGGCAAAAATTGACGAAAACAGTGATTTTATCCATGGCGGTCCGGGACAGTCCGGGCCGTTGGTCCATGGGTGGTCCGGCTCAAAATCCGGGGCTCGTCCGGCTATGTGTGACTGGGGCTTAACCGGAGTAAGGTAGATTATAACGATCGACATAATATATTGATCTTTTAAAAGAAATGTCGGAAATTCAAAAAGCATCAGTCTATGCAACTTTAATAAAAACACAATCAAACAATAATAAAAAAAGAACCTTAATAGTGGCACCTCACTGAGAGATCAGGCTGCCGTCACCATGACCTGATAACCCACTCAGTCACATTATCCTGCTACTGAGCAAGTCAGTCCTTGCCCATTCCTATTAATGCTGAGCATCATGTGTAAGGCATTGTGTAAGGCATTGCTTTGACTCGGCCGGGATTCAAACCCTGACCCTCCTCACCGGAAGCCAGCGCGTCTGGTCCGAACCAGCTCTTTCATTGTATCATCATAACGCCACACTTAATACTTCTGTACAATTGAGTTTTATTTCTTGGATAGAGAGTCTCTTACTGTGAATTAGCCCAACACAAAAGGCACCCAACATCGGGTGCCCATTTTATGCGCCTCGTTAAGCGGCTGTCACACCTCGCCGGATTGAGCAATGGACAGATTGTCTAGTCCAGTGGTGACAAGTATGAAAATGTATTAAAATGTGTCAAAATGTTGTGCTATCGGGTCAATGCCTGGTGGATGAACAGACATGATACGGGCATGATACGGACATGAAACGGACATGAAGGCATAGCCAACGGACAAAACGAACTCAAACCGGACAAGAACCATAGATGTCAATCCGGTGGCATCCGTTCCAAGTTTTGTGCATGTTCAAAATGTGTACGGACACAAACCGGACTTTGTTCGCTTTCTGTCCGTTTCCCCCAATCCGGTGAGGTGTGACAGGGCCTTTACCGGCATTGGTGCCAGGTGGTTGTAGTTCATGGGAATACCGCCGTCAGCGCCACCTGTCCCGGAAGTTTCCACCCCTCTCAGCGCATGCTGCACGCATGCGCAGCGCGCAATATTCTAAATATAGCAAAGTACCTCCTGGCTTTATCTACTCCAGAAGTGAGATTTACGAACACGCCAGGTACATAGCCGCCCCAAATCTGCGCCTCGTAAAGAATGCCCACGCCATTTTTGTTTAAAGTTGCGTAGTCCGGTGGTTTTGAGTTTCTGTCATTTTTCTGAGATAATTATGTCAAATTGATTGATATAATCTACCTTACTTTAGTTTGAAATAATTTTTGATTTTAAATGGCTAAGTTTTGAGATATTTGAAGTGCAAATATGTAAAAATTAGTTTTGGTAAGCACACCAAAACTCTGACAGCATAGGCTTCAGCAGTAACAGGTTCTATTAAATTGCCTCAGTATTGCCTTCTATATGGCAACAAGCGCTTAATAAGTGCATCATTATCTGGGTTAGATATGTAGAATCCATTCTAGATAATTGTTTATTTAGATAATTGTTATCATTGTAGAATTTGATGTTTTCATTGGACTATGCAGCTTTAAGGCAAATGGTTGAGGGAATTGTTTATTGTGCAGGTGCAGTTGTAATCATTGGTTCGTAAACATGGATGGTTTTGAGTTTCTGCCACATTGCTTAAAGTTGCATGGTCCGATGGCGTTTGAATTTTTATTTCATTTTTTAGATAAATATATCAAATTGATCGTTATAACCTAGTAATCATTAGTTCGGAGTAGCTGATGAAAAATGGCTAGTTTTGAAGCAATTTGAGCTGAAAGAACCCAAAATACTTTCGACAAGCTTTCCAATGGTCCTCGAGCTATGACGCGTATTGACATCTCGCGATGACCGTGTTACATATATGGTAGTTGGAATGAGAGTATGGGTAATTAGGCCACGAGATTGACCTAATTGCTTAATGAGTGTTCCTGTCTTCTCAAATTTGGTGTCCAAGGAAATGAGGTAATAAATTCACTGATCATTCTTTATAGGGTGTTCCCAATCCTTACCTAATGCACTAGTATCTAAAGCCGTGTTCACATGGGCGATGTGAGTCGACTTCTACGAGTCGACTTCTACGAGTCGACTTGCCTAGTTCGGCTTACATTTCTCGTGTGAACGGGCGTCTGAGTCGCATTAGGGCTGATTCGACTCCTGTGATCGGGATACGGCAAACCACTTGGCTGTTTACGTGAGGCGATTACTCTAATTCGATTTATTTTGCCCGTGTGGATGCAACTGAGGCGGATTAAGCACCTCACACGCATGCGCAGTCGACCTTAGTTTGTTGACTTTCCGGTCGATCAAAAGCGCATATTATATAATTTAATTAATGAAACCGCTATCTATGCACAGATATTTTTTTCATCATTTATTTTTAGGGTTTCACTGCCCAGCAGAAGTTTTGAACGTTCCAAACCAATACGATTCAATCCATACATATCTAGGTCGAACCCACACTCTCTCGGCCGACGTCGACGAACCCAAACTGGCGCTGGTTAGTCTGGACTTGCTCATGCGCAGATTTCGATTTCCGGCCCAAGTACTGCCCGTGTGAACGGGCTGCTAATTCGCCTCACCTGATTCGATTTGCCTGACTCGCCTCACATTTTGCCCGTGTGAACACGGCTTAAGTTGGATATATAGAACTAAATTTAGATAAGTGTTTTGGTTTTGAAAGAAATACGTTTCATCGGACCATGCAACTTAAAATGGACATTAGGCTTGTTGATACAATCTCCTTTCCTTTAGGTTGAAGTGACTTCTATTTTAACTTTGAACACATTTGCAGTAAAAACATGACAATTTTAATTTGGTAAACACACCAGAATTCTAGGCATAGGCTTTCTTGACTCAGATTCGACCGTATCAGCATAGCACAGGAGCAACAAACTGCAATAACTGCTTTAGGGCTGCATAGCCCAATGAAAATCACGACAATTATCTAGACGTGATTCCAAATATCTAACTTAGATACTGGTGCACTTATTAAGGATTTGTCTCCACATAGAAAGGAATACCGAGGCAATTTAATAGAACCTGTTACTGCAGAAGCCTATGGTGTCAGAGTTTTAGCATGCTTGCCAAATTTTATTTTGCACATTTTCACTTAAAATATCTCAGAGGTTAGCCATTTAAGATAAAAGTTACTTCAAACTAAAGTAAGGTAGATTATAATGACCAACCTAATATATTTATCTCATAAAATGACGGAAATTCAAAACCATCGGACTATGCAAATTTAATGAGCGCACCAACGTCAAATATGTAGGATCAAAGCTAGGTTGGCGATTTGGTTTCGAAAATGTTATGCTATCATCGAATTATGGAGCCTTAGTTAGTTAATTTAGTTCGTTACAAAACAGTACCTCATCGTTGCAGACAATTTGGTAACACCTCCGTCCTGATATGACCTTAGATTTTGCCAGGACGTAAAACAACTACATATAAACAAATTGTAACATCTTCCTCTTCCCACACCGCACCCTATTAGTATTACCTACCAGTACCCATCCCGCCCGCGCGGGGGCGCCACATAACCCAACGCCGGGTGTCCGCACCTCCATCCCATAATAGACGCCTTGCACGTCGTGTCACTTCCGGGCGGCGTGTCAAGCGCATGCCCCAGGAGTGACGCGGGCCAGAGAAGCACCGCTCCATCACGTGATTAGATGGCCGGGAAAGTCGTAGGGGGCGCGCCGGTCGGTGCATTCTAAACAATGTAAACAGCTGCTTTTCCTCACCTCCTCCGTGTGTTGGGGTGAGAGTGCCGATGAGAACTGTCCCCCACTTTTGATGTCGTTAATACCGGCTGCCGTGTATTGCATGTGTTAGCATCCTTTATTGACTCTCTGTATTTGTCTGTTTGTTTGCTTGTTGGGGTTTTGCATCCTAGCAACATAAATGGTCATATCAAGGCGGGGACAGACTTGAGACAGTGCGCATTCGTGGTGACTTTATAGTGTTGCCCCCACTGGGAAGTCAGGCCGCCGGCACCACGTTGGTTGGTTGGTTGTTGGAGATTTACGTCCTAGCAACATCTAAGGTCGGGTACTGACTTGTGACAGTGCACACTCATAGTGACTTTATAGTGCTTCCCCCACTGACAGATCAGGCTGCCAGCACCATGACCTGACACCCCACTCAGTCACATTATCCTGATACTTAGCCAACCAGTCTTTGCCCTATCTTAATAATGTCGAGTGCTAGGCTAGGTAGTGACAAGTATCAATTTTGTTAGTCATTGGTTTGACTATGTTGGGATTCGAACTCCCGACCTTCCGCACGGGTTGTGTGCGTGCGCGTGTGTATGTCTGCATGTGTGTGAACTAGCTGATACTCTGCCTATATTTAAAGCTGCATAGTCCAATGAAATATCAAATTTTCAAAACCAAACCAATTATCTAGATTTGATTTTATATATCTAACTTAGATACTGATGTACTTATTAAGCATTTGTTTCTGCGTAAAAGGCAATACTGAGTCAATTTAACAGAACCTGTTACTGCAGAAGTCTCTGGTGTCAGAGTTTTGGCAGGCTTGCCAAAACTAATTTTCCATGTTTGCACTCAAAATATCTCAAAAGTTTACCATTTAAAATAAAAGTAACTTTGAACTAATGTAAAGTAGATACTAGTGATCGATCTAATATATTTATCTCAGAAAAAATACAGAAATTCAAAACCATCGGACTATGCAACTTTAATCCTATAGCCATTGAGGAAGGTTGGTTGGCTGTTGAGTTTTACGTCCTGGCAACATCTAAGGTCATATCAGGACAGGAAGAAGGTCTAAGCTACTAAATAGTTCTCCAATTTCGTTTTAAGACACGCACTTGTTGAATGAAGCCGCGGAGAGTCGGTTGGCGACTCACTGCACGGTGCTATTTACTCGGTCAGTATTAGTATTGGTATGTGTACCAGCCACAGGTAGTGTAGCGACCAACTCCTCCCCGAGTCCCTGTATGGCTCA
Source organism: Branchipolynoe longqiensis (assembly GCA_030323885.1). Taxonomy (NCBI): domain Eukaryota; kingdom Metazoa; phylum Annelida; class Polychaeta; order Phyllodocida; family Polynoidae; genus Branchipolynoe; species Branchipolynoe longqiensis. Next base: position 59,722,997 of record CM059197.1, read on the forward strand.
GAAACTCTCCTCCCACCACCACCGACTCCCTATCTCACGTCTAAGTCTGACGAATGCTTGCAGAGAAACATTGTTTTATCAACATACACACACCACAATCATATCCCATCCCCGCACACACATACCACCGCTTTACACACCTGCCGATCATCACAACATACATATACACTACCACCTCCCACACACATCCACCAGCTCCCAACACACCGGGTGCGGTGGCCGAATCGATAGAGCGCAGGGGATCGCGTGCGGGAGATCGGGAGTTTGGTTCTCGGTCGAGTCGGACAATGACTTACAAAATTGATACTTGTTGCTTCCTAGCCAGGCCCTCGGCATTATTAGGATAGGGAAAGGACTGGTTAGCTCAGTGTCAGGACAATGTGACTGAATGGGATATCAGGTCATGGTGTTGGCGGCCTGGTCTCCCAGTGGGGCAGTGCTATAAATTCACCATGAGTGTGCACTCTCACAAGTCGGTACAATTCTAGATAAAGAACTCACCCGGTACTCGCAGTTCACAGGTGAATACCAACCCTATATAAAAACGGTCGAAAATGCGGGTCAATGAAGTGAGAGCCTAATTTCACAATGTAAGAAGCAACAATTATTCTTGACATATGTCTTATTATTAGCCCGCTACCTTTGAGTTGAAAAATATAATATAATATCTAGTTTAATAAGATTTAAAAGTGAAATCGACGGCGTTCTACAGCCGCCATCTTGTCTTTTTGCATTCTCTCCCATTTAACCAACTCTGTGCCTATATAAGTATCCATTTGATACTGGAGGCAGGCATTCTACTCCCTGTTCCATACTAAAGCTATTTTCGCCCGTATTTAGACTACGTTGTCGTACACCCATGTACTACAAGTACCGGGTGAATCTTTTACCTAGTACCATTCCTAATATGACCTTAGATTTTGCCAGGACATAAAACTCCAACAACCAACGACACACCCTCCATACTCATTTGTGAAAACACCAATCTAGGCGAGTGAATGTACTAGTTTGAATGAATTTACTCATCCGCAAACGACATTATAGTTTATACCCAGAGCAGACGACAACGGCTTGCTGATATATGAGCTGGAGTGGGGATGTGGGGTAGGGGGGGGGGGGGCGATGTGGGGTAGGGATGGGAGGTGGGGTGGGGGGATGTGGGGTAGGGATGGGAGGTGGGGTGGGGGTGTGTGGGGTAGGGGTGGGGGGATGTGGGGTAGGGGCGGCGAGCGTGTGACTCAGTACTGGAGGACAATGGCGGGCGGGCAGACGAGGTGACCAGGCGTCCCGGTGACCTGGTCAGCTAAGCTCTGGTGTCCCGGATGTAGGCTGTGCCCGGATAAGTGAGGGCTGGGTGGGGTTTGTGGAAAGTGGCTTCTGTGTTGATTGATAATGGTGGATATGAGCAGGATTAGCTCGGTTCCCTCCAAGTGTAGAGGATTGGGCCGGTGTGGCGTTTTCAGCGCCCGGTCATGCTCAGCGGCCTGTCGTGGCTTCTGCGCATGCGCGGATTTTAAGACATATGCAAAACACCCATGGCCTCGCTGGCTACAAGCTCAGCTGGTGCCCGGCAGTGTTAGGGTCCGATCAGGCCGAAATCTATTGAATGCGATCATATTTAACAGAATTGGGTTGGGGTAATGCAAACAGTTAGGTTGTATGTGGTTGTTCTATTTTGTGAGATTTTGTTTGGCGCGCGGGGGGAGAGCGGGTGGGGGGGGGGGGGGTTGCTGGTCGGCGACAAACAATGTATATCTATAGTTGGTTGGTTGTTGGAGTTTTACGTCCTGGCAACATATAAGTTTGTATGTGGTTCTATTTTGTGGGATTTTGTTTTGTTTGGGTGGGGTTGGGGTTTTATGTCCTGGCAACATATAAGTTTGTATGTGGTTGTTCTATTTTGTGGGATAGTTTTTTTTTGGGGGGGGGTTGCTGGTTGGCGACAAAATATGTATATATATAGTTGGTTGGTTGTTGGAGTTTTACGTCCAGGCAACATATAAGGTCAAATCAGGACAGGTATCAAATTTTGATAGTGTGCACTCCTGGTGACTCTATAGTGCTGCCGCACTGGGAGACCAGGCTGCCAGCACCATGACCTGACATCTCCCTCAGTCACATAATCCTGACACTGAGCCAACCAGTCCTTGCCCTATCCTAATAATGCCGAATGCCTGGCTAGAAAGCGACAAGTATAAATTTTTAAGTAATCAGTTTGACTCGACCTGGGTTAAAACCTGTGGGTTTGAATCCCACGATCTACCACATATATATCTGTAGTAGGCTGCACTGACCTCTCAGGCAAGTAACCACATAGACAGGTAGGCATGGGTAGTGTGTTGATATCAGGGAGCCTAGGTGGTGTAATGGTTAGCACACTGGCCCGGAATGTAAAGAGATGTGGGTTCGAGTCCCGCTCTAGGCGCAATATTTCCCATTTTCATCACCCCCATGACATATCTATAGATTTATTAGTGATGTATGGAAGTAGCGACTGAGTCTATCTAATGGCGTGACACTCTCAGCGAAATGGCGAATCGGTCAGTTGCCAGTTAACACTCCAGCCCTCCCCAACCCTTTTTGTAGGACAGACATCCTGTTTCAGGAGGTCACGTGGTCCTGCCTCCAGTGTTGATGTTTATGGCCCTCTGGTGTGCCCCTCCATTTGGGACACTTACTGAGTGGGGCTCATTATTGATTACTACATATGTGTATATACCCGACGCCATGGCCCAATCGGTAGAGCGCAGGCTTCCCGTTCTGAAGGTCAAGAGTTCGAATCTAGACCTAGTCAAACCAATGACTTACATTTACAACTCTTAAAATTGATACCTGTATATATTATGTGTGTTTGTGAATATATATATATATTTTACCTCGGTAAACAGCCTCAGGCTAGCCTCAGGCTAGGGAGAGGTAAGCACGTCCGGTACCAGCAATTAGCATATACAACTCACGACTGGTAACGTGTCGTTGGGTTGCTCCGGCAAAATTAGTCTACATACAAGCAAATACGCAGTAAGTATAATAAAAACTGTGGTTAGCTTAATTATGATGCATTAGAGCATCATTATGGAAAGTTTAGACTTTCGTTGGTCCAATTTGGACGAGTTATTTGGTTTATAAACACACCAAATAGAACACTCGAGTGGGTTTCTCGAAGGAACCAAACCGGTCATTAGCGGTTATGTCAACACCCGGGTCACCGTGTGACTATGGGTAGAGATGTGGGTTTGCGCTCTATCTCATGTGGAAATTCTCTCGTATCTGACTCTAATAGAGAGTAATGTTGGAGATGCTCCTGGGTTTTTTTATAGACTCCCCTAGACAAAACTTTTTCAGGCGTTTCTCCGAGTTTCGTAGCATTTTCTCCAACTTGTTGACGTTGTAGTCACAGGTGGGAGAAGTGTGCGGAACAGAGGGATGGGCGGGCCGATACACTGGTCCCGACCCCGCGTAAGGTTTGGGCTTGACCCACAACCCACGCACAAATTTAGCTTATTACGCCTGTGTTATAACGGTATAAACACGTTCTCTAACACCAATAGATGTCCAAATGAGTTTGAAACAACCATATTGTGACATATATATATACCGGGACTGACCAACAATTTTTGTTTCAGCTCCCGATGGCCACGAAGCGGAGTAAGCGCGGTGCAGCAGCAGCCGAGGGGCGTGTTCCGAGTGGAGTGGACGAGGAGTACGACTCCTCACCTGTGTTGTCGGCAGGGCCGTCGACACAGCCCCGGGCGCATATCCTCTCCGACCCGGACGAGGACGCAGTGCCTGATGTGCCTGCGCCTCCAGATTGGGAGGCTCGCTTTGCAAGATTGGAAAGCCACATCTTGACTGCCAAATCGCCTGTGTCTCGGAAGCGGCGTAGGCCGAGTGTCCAAGAGGATTCATTTGAGGATTTCTTGGACACAGACTCGGCGGTGGAGCTTAAGGCTCCTCCTCCTCCTTCTCCTAAACGGAGGAAGAAGAAGAAACAGGTGATTTCTTCGGGTGATGAATTCACCAAGGAGCGGGCAGAGAGCTGTGTTTTCGCAAAAAAGCGGAAGACTAAGTCAAAAGAGAAGAGGGGGGAAGAGGAAATATTTTTCTTCTGAGTCGTCCACTGAGTCTACTTCTACGGAATCAGACTCAGACACCGTTTATGAAGGGGTCTATGCGGACATTGGCACTAAAGTGGCTAAGAAGGTGGAGAAGCCAAAGGCTAAGCGGTTTAAAACCACTACGCTTATGCGCGAGACCGTGAATGGTCATTTTCGCACGTTCAAACCGGCGGAGGTTATCTCCAAGTTAGGAGATGAGTTAACAGGCATAAAGGGTGTTCCCAACTCCATCATTAAAGAGATGGATCGGGATGTCAATATGACGGATGACCGTAAGAAGTTTGAGGATGTGTTGCACACAGTGCATAAGGCAGTGTTGGCTACCCTAACAGCTATTGTTCCTGTGGCTAATAGGATGCAGAGTGAAAATAAGTTCTCGTCTTTGGCTAAGACAATGGACAAAGGCATTGCAGTGCTAGCGGCGGCAGGTAATTACCTGTCGTTTCGAAGATATGAAAATGTCTTCAAGTCAGTTTGCACAGATGCTGGCAAAGAAGTGGCTCGCTCTAAGAAGGTTACCGATAATGAGGGGAAGGAGTTTACGCTCTATCTTGCTCCAGAGCCGATTAAAGGGAAACCTTTAGATAACACCAAAATGTTTGGCGGTCAACTACAATACCTCTATAAAGAGGTAGAAACTGCAGCCAAGAGTGGCAAAAACATGGATGGTAAGAAGAAACAGGAAACTCCTCGTTTCAAAAGGTCACGAGGGGATTTTCGTCCACGGCGGTTCACCAGGGGAACCAGACCGGGTTCAAACTTCGGTCAAGGGTTTCGGGGCCGGGGGCGGCTCGGCCCATGCTGGGACCGACAACACCGCACGGTCAATAGGTGTCGAGGGGTTTCACTCGTCGAGACGCTTTCCCCTAGGGGGGGGTCAAGTAGAGGTGCCAAACACAAACTTTACAAGTCACGTTGCAGCCTCTAAAAACACACAAACTGTAAGCAACTTTGTGGCTGGTAATATTAGTAATCATATTTCTGAGTGGCACAAAATTACTAGTGACCAAGAAATTATAGAAATTGTTAGGGGTGTTCAAATTCCCTTTACACAAATTCCTGTACAAAGTATAATACCTTTTCCATATAACATTCAACCAGTTGAACGAGACGCACTAACTAAACAGGTACATAAATTCTTTGAGAAAGGAATTATACAAAAAGTGACACACTGTTCGGGACAGTTTATTTCAAACATTTTCTCGAGACCGAAGCCTAATGGTGATGTTCGAATGATTCTGGATTTAACAATCCTTAATAAAATGGTGGAATATCGACATTTTAAAATGTTCTCTCTAGATACGGCACGA
>CM059197.1:59728921-59917699 GCA_030323885.1 Branchipolynoe longqiensis
CCCAACATTGCATACTTTTTGAGTAGATTGTATAAAATGTTGGTATCAAGATATTGTGTGTCTCCTTGAAAATGTTATTGAATCTGGTGATCAACCTTTTGTATGTACCCTAGATATGATCCAAAATAAAGATTATGTGTTGGGGTGATATTTTCTGTTGCATTCTGAACTAAACTATATCGGAATCGTCTCTAGTAATTATCTGTGGTGAAAAGGCACCCCTACCCTCATACACACATTACATGCACAATTGCGATGCTTGGTACTATTTTTCTTTCTTTGTTTTTGATAATTGTCAGAGATTTGATCCTTAGAAGTTTTATGTATATAAGTGATCCTTAGAAGTTTTATGTATATAACTGCAAGCGAGTTTTGCTATGTGGATATGACTTTCTGGCCACTGGGTGTGACACTTAACTATATAGAGTGACACTCGTCTTGACTTGGTTTGATCACTGATTTGGTTATTTATCTCCTTTTTAACTTGTAAAACCACTAGCTCACAGCAACAACTAACCATGAATATTATGTTTCAGACACAATAACGCCGATTCTAAGTTTAGATGTAAGTCTTGCTTTAACGCCCAAACTACCACTGTTTATGTCGATAAGATGACAGCAGTAGGTAGGTATCTATGTATGTATGTAGAGTGTCATAGATCTAACAAATATAGCGTTACTGTGGTAGTTTACAGTCGAACATCTTGTGATCTCTTCAGTCACATGACCCCCCACTGACGATGGAGATGACTTGTGACGTGACGTCAAGTGTGTTGCGTCATACAGCAGGCTTCCCAGAGTTATGCCGTGAGGTAGCGTCCTCCATCGTGCCGTCTCTCGTCATGGCCCTGCTTGAGATGCACACAAAGGTTCTGTATGAGTAATATACCATTTTGACGGAGCATGCACAGTGAGCTATTGCCCACATTAGTTCTCACCATTGCCACCAGAGAGCGGATTGGAGTGTTGGTATCCTCTATTTAGCATTTGTTGCTATCTAGCAGTGCCTACTAAAGCTAAGATTCCATATACGCGGTATGCTTTATGCGAATGCGGCAAAAAATCGAAAAGCATGTAAGTGAATACTGGTGCTTCCATGTATCCGAATGCGAATGCGGCAAATGGATCGATCCATGGCCCAATCGGTGCGAATGCGAATGCTGCTGCGTTTGCCATAGAAAACAATAGTAACTTTAACTTTCCTTCACAAATTTGGAGCAAAAAACTCCAAAAATGGGATGGGTATCTTTTTTTTTGTTTGTTTGTTTAGCAACCCCCCAACACAAAAAGAAAACATCGACTATTGGAGGTCGGCATGGGTATCTATGCCGCATACCGCATTCGCATGCCGCATACTGCATATATGGAATCTTAGCTTAAGTCATTTCAATAGAACCTGTCATTGCTGGTGTCTAAATTTCTACGTGTGTGCCAACATTAATTTGGCGTGTTTTCATTTCAAGTATATTCAAAGTTTGCCATTTTTAATGAAAGTTACTTTAAGCTAAAGTAATGTACTCGATAAAGGTCAACCTACTATATTTATCTCTCCAAAAAGGGCTGAAACTCAAAACCATCAGGAACACTGAGATTGCTTCACACTCCAGGGTGCTCCCTGGTTGGTACACCTGACCTGTCACTACCCAGTTGGGTAGCATGTAAACTCCCTCGGAGGGTGGCCATGAGCAATGGGTGGAACATTCCACCCCATGGACTTTTCCTGCTATCGTGTGCCACCTGTTGCTACTTCTCAGCAGACGGGATGGCCGAATGAGTTAGAGTGTCCGTCTCCCGTGTTGGTAGATCGTTGGGTCATGGGTTCGAACCCTGGTCGAGTCAAACCAATGACTTATAAATTGATACTCGTCGCTTCCTAGCCTGGCACTCGGCATTATTAGTATAGGGCAAGGACTGGTGTCAGGATAATGTGACTGAGTGGGAAATCAGGTCACGGTGCTGGTGGCCTGGTCTTCCAGTGGGGCAGCACTATAAAGTCGCCATGAGTGCTCAATGTCACAAGTCGGTACCTGTCCTGATATGACCTTAGATGTTGCTAGGATGTAAAACAACAAACAAACAACAACAACAAACTTCTCAGCAACAGGAGTCGGCCTAGTCGTCATCATTACCGTTTGGTGGGGCTCATTGCGGACTACTACATTAGCATGGGCTAGAATTCACTGAAATTTTACACCGAACCATGCCTGGTCTACAATCATGACAGGGTTATATATAGAAACAATAGGGCTGTTTCAATCAGGGCGGAAAAGTCTAGGCTATTTTTGATAATCTGCGATTTGTGTTATTTCTAAACTACTAGGGCAACTCTGTATATTTTCTCCCGTCTATTATGTACATGGAATCATAAAATTCCAGGGAAATTTGAGGCATTTATCTATGTCTCAGACTCTTGTGGATGGCCATCAATGGGTTGGTGTTTGGCCGGTGGGTTTCTCATAGGTTTAGCTTTGTTTGCGGCAAATTTCCTGAAGTCAGTTTTCATATAATACTCTCCAAGCATAGTCTTAGCATAGTCTTGGCACGATGCTTATGAGCAATCATTACAGACTGTATGGTATTCTGCTGTCATTGTTGTGATTCACCGAACTCGCCATTGCTTTCCCATTGTTGTGTGTTTTTTTCCTTCTGATTCTACCTTCATCCCAGTTCAGTATTTTAATGCCACGTGTTGGCCTGCGTTTTTGGTTTACAGAACCAGGAAGCTGCCCTGAAGTGTCTGTGTGCCTGCATGGCCCACTTTCCTGGACCTTGTGGTCCATTCAAGGTGAGAAGAGCTTCCTTTCTCCTCAACTCAGTGTTTGTCCGGGGCTCTGGAAAGTTTTTGAAATTGAAGATAACTTTCCAACTAACCAAGTGTGGAACTGACTAACTCACAGAGGGTAGGGAGATGTAAAAAAAACAACTTATAAACAGAGAAAGAATGCATGCAGTAGATGCTACACAACAACTGAAAGTGACAAAGCAAGGGAAACCACAAGTCTTTTTGTCTAGCTGTAAAATGAAGTCATTGGACTTAACTGTTATAGGCAGCATAACTACACCGTCACAAAAAAAGAAAACACGACCAAAAAGAATCTTTTTTAATAAGGTTTTGGAAGGTTATGAAAAATTATGCATGGCGTTCTGGTGATGGTTTATTCATTTTTTATATCATATTTGGTGCATTCGATTTTTTAGGCTAAAGTAAGTAATGCTATATTTTTTAAGCCAACAACATATATTTACAAAATTCACTAAGTAGGTTTAAAAATGATGGCTTATGGTACCGGAAAGTTGTAGATATATGTTCAGCAAACCGAGTAGGAACCCGGCAAGTGGCATGAAATTCATTAGGTGCATTAAGAAAAAACCCGGGGAAAAACACCTGAAATAAAGATCAGGCGATTGTCTAGCTATCCATTTATTTCATAATATCTGAATATTTATCTCATAATATCTGTACATACTCATTGGAGTAGTATTAGATTTGTCTGTTATGCAAACATTGCTTGAAATGGTGTTATCTTATTATGTACACTTTATAGCTATGTTCCTAGTTGGATGTAGAACTGTGACTGAAGCCAAGTGTTAAATATATAATAATGTGTTTCCATTTTAAAGAACAAGATTGAGGCAACGGTCGTACCACTACTGGATGGAAATCACAAGAACCTAGAAGAGGTAAATGTGTGAATATAGGTAGTTGTAAAGAGGTTGTTATTATAAATGCACTCAGCAGAATATCATCAACAAAACCATATAATCCAGATGGGAAAATTAATGTATGATATTGAACAACTGTATTAATATCGGCACACACATTTAATAGGGTAGATATATAATACACACTATATTAGACCGCTGTGTGCATCGATGACTTTAGACTGTCTTCATTATAGCATCATTGAGACCAGATCAGGTGGGGGGTTACTATAATTTCAGCATGATGAATTAATTATATTTTGTTTTAAAATGTATTGTGTTATGGGAATTGTGTGAAGCATTTAGATTATATATATTTCCTTCTTTAAAAAAAGTGTTCCTGTGTTCTAGGTGGCGTGTGAATGCTACCACCTGGTGGCATTGTGTGGTGGCGGTGGTAGTTCCGGTGTGCGCCACCAGGAGGCGTGGTCTGTACAAGCACACAGACTGTTAGGGTCCATCAACGATACCGTGAGCACGCTGCTGCAGGCCGTGCATATGGGTGAGTACTGGCAATGTGCTTAGTTGTAAGTTCTTTCTTGTTGAAGATTTATACTGCCTATCATGGATAAGTCTGAATAGACTTGTTTTCACCATTAGACAGTTATTCGATAGAAAGCCTGAGCCTACACTTTTACCGGCTTAAGGGATCTTTAACCTCCCACACCACATAGACATGGTATGAGAACAACTGGCCTTTTATCACCCTGCTCAGTGAAAATCCAAATTGGCAGAGGTGATGGTATGGGGAATCGAACCACTGACATTCAGATTAGGAGTCTGACTCTAACCACTCCGCCACAGAGAACACCAAGAGGAAGTGACCCAAGTGGTATCCGTCCAGCCCCAATCAGGCTCCTATGGGGTGGGGTGGTGGTGGTGGGGAGGACGCCATGCAGACTGCAGCACTGCACATGGGTATGGGTGCATATACAAGAAGCCATGTTTTGTGTGTTGGGACCGGTGTTAATGCCCTATTTGTGGGTTGAGACTGGTGCTGATGACATGTTTCAGTGTTGAGGCCAGTACTGATGCTGTGTTTGTGTGTTGAGACCAGTGTTGATGTCATGATTTGTGTGTTAAGACCAGTGCTAATGTTGCAGGTGTTGAGGATGTTCCTGACCCGACACAGCGTCTTATCTTGAGCCCGGTGCCTGAAGACGAACCAGCACACACGTGCACACTGCATGCACGCTACACGTGCCTAGTGAAGGCTCTCATCACAATGCTCAGGTAAGCCTGTTCTCATCACATTGATTAATAATGCATGAACACGTATTTTCGTCTTGATAACTCAACTTGAAAAAGGAAGAGCATTATTTAGTTGTATGCCTTAGCTTTTCACTTTCAGGAGGGATGGATTTCCCATTTTCGGTAGATTCCTGATTTTTGTTTCCCCTTGGGAATATGGGGAATATGGGAAATTTCTTCTCATATGTTTAGCACTATGGAATTTACCGGAAGTCAGGTTTCCTATTTTCAAATAATAATAATTGTATGGGGGCAACCCTAATCCCTGCTTCACAGAAGCAACACGCCCAGTACCAGCTCTATTCAAATGTCACCCCACCCAGCAGGCCTACTGCTACATTAACGTTACTCCACACAGCAGGCCTACCACTACACCAATGTCACCTCACACAGCAGTCCTACCGCTACACCAATGTCATCCCACTCAGCAGGCCTACCGCTACACCATCACCTCACACAGCAGGCCTACTGCTACAAAAACATCACCTCACACAGCAGGCCTACTGCTACACCAACATCACCTCACACAGCAGGCCTACTGCTACATTAACGTCACTCCACACAGCAGGCCTACCACTACACCAATGTCACCTCACACAGCAGGCCTACCGCTACACCAATGTCATCCCACACAGCAGGCCTACCGCTACACCAACATCACCTCACACAGCAGGCCTACTGCTACAAAAACATCACCTCACACAGCAGGCCTACTGCTACACCAACATCACCTCACACAGCAGGCCTACCGCTACACCAACGTCACCCTACAAAGCAGACCTACTGCTACCACAACATCATCCCACACAGCAGGCCTATCGTTGCACCAACACCACACAGTGTTGTTTAAACAAACTTGAGTTGGTCCACTTTGACCTGAGCGTTATGCCTTGTTCTTGCAGTAACAAGTTCCCAGCGACCGTAAAGGTGCCCCTGGATGACATCCTGCAGGTGGTGTGCCGGGCACTGGCAGTGACACCCAAACAGGTGGTGAGTACGCCCTCTACCAAGCACCGGTCGGCTTTACAAACAAATAAATTAGTTGATTAAAGTTGCCTAATCCGATGAAGTCCTAGAACTTTCGAAACCAAAGCTCTTGCCTAAATTGGCTCCTACATATCCAACTTAAGTACCGGTGTATTTCTTGAACATTTATTACTGCATAGAAAGAATGTGAAATCAATTTAGTAGAACCTGTCATTGCGGCTAGTCATACAAACATACGATGTCCAGCATTTCGCTGTGCTCACCAAATTTATTTATCATGCTTTTGAAGTGGGCGAGACTATTCGCATCTCAAATATCTCCAATGTTAGACATTCTTAATCAAAGTTACTCCAAACTACAATAATGTGGATTATAACAATCAACTTAATATATTTATTTAAGAAAGCATTAGATTAAGAAAATTCAAGTGGGGGAAATTGTCAACTTTAGACAATTGGTCTTCCTCATTCCACTGCTCCTCGCCATATCCTAGTAATGCCGGGCACCAGGCTAAGTAACTAGTTTAGATGTGTGTCATTGCTTTGACTCGGCCTGGGTTCAAACACGCTGCCTGTCACATGAGCACTCGGCCATCTCGTTCGGCTGATAGTCTGTGCCGCTTTGTGAATACAAAGTGTGCTGTTTTTGCTGGTCCCTCACAGATGTTCCATGCCACCCATGAGCGGGTGTTGCTGTGCTCCGTGCTGCCTCTCCTCCAGGCCCACGCCTTCAGGCTGCTCAGGGCACTAATCACCAGGTACGCAATCAACGCTTTGTGTCATTACATTTGTTAAGTAGTGAATTTGTAATTTTGTGTGTAATTGTTTGTTTTAACTGGCCTGCAATGTTTTTTTCCTATACAGTTCTGAAAAAAAATGTCATGGAATCAAGATATGACAACAATTGATTCAATCCGAATCCCGTTGTTATGTGACGTTAGATGTTACTAGAACATAAAACCCAAACAAGACAGAGTTAGGCATGGGCGATAATATAAGCTCAATGAAAACAAATGAAACCTGGATTTTTTTCTGTGATTCCCTGACTGTTTTCCTGGAAATTTGCCGTCGGTGTAATAACCACAGCTTGGTTCTGCTGGAGCCCACTAGGTGGCAGGAACTCAAAACCTTTGAACTATGTAAGTTCAATTTACTCGGCCATATTGCTCAATTACAGTCACTTAGGCAGTGATAATTATGCTGTCTGGGGAATGAAGTGATGACACCGGAGTTGCTTCAAACCTCCCCCCCCCCCCCCAGTTTATTCCGCTAAAGCCGGAATAGAAGTGACTGGCCAGGTGGATCGCATGTAACCTCCCTTAGGGGCTGAATGGTCCACTATAGGGACTACCCCTGCTAGCGGGCTGCCACATGCTGATATTTCTGACTGGCAAGGGTCAGCATTTTTGGACGAATCCATCGGATTTTGCTTACATTTCTTGTTCAAAACTTAACTTGAATGTCATAAATTCTTTGGAATGCTAATGAAATAAGTTACTTCCTTCAGAATATATATTGTCTGACAGCTTAGTTTTTTTCATATTTTAAGTACAGGAGGAAAACTGCGATTTTAGTTGCACAAAAGTAGGACTTTTATTTATACCTTGGTACAAACACTGTGAGTGCTTTGATTTTGTTTACAGCTGTAAGAGCCACCTGGTGGTGCATGGCGGAACCATCAACAAGCTGTTCATACAGACGCTCAACTGGTCAGCAACAGATGCCCAGAGCGGCCACCGGAAACCTTACAGGTACGTTAACCACCTGCTTCCATGTGGCATTGGCTGCGTTTGCTAAATGTCAGGGATCAAAGATCTTCACGATTTCGACTGCTGCATGGGGTGATGGTGTAGCGGTAAGTCTGCTGCGTGGGGTAATGGTGTAGCTGTACGTCTGCTGTGTGGGGTGACGTTGGTGTAGTGGTAGGTCTGCTGCATGGGGTGAGGGTGTGGCAGTAGGTTTGCTGTGTGCAGTGATGGTGTAACTGTACATCTGCTGTACGGTGTGACAGTGTAGTGGTAGGTCTGCTGTGTGGGGTGACATTGGTGTAGTGGTAGGTCTCCTGTGTGGGGTGATGTTGGTGTAGTGGTAGGTCTGCTGCATGGGGTGATGGTGTGGCGGTAGGTTTGCTGTGTGGAGTGATGGTGTAACTGTACATCTGATGTGCGGTGTGACAGTGTAGTGGTAGGTCTGCTGTGTGGGGTGACGTTGGTGTAGTGGTGGGTCTGCTGAGTGTGGTGACGGTGTAGTCGTAGGTCTGCTGCATGGGGTGGCGGTAGGTTTGCAGTGTGGGGTGATGGTGTAGCTGTACGTCTGCTGTGCGGTGTAGTGGTAGGTCTGCTGTGTGGGGGTGACGTTGGTGTAGTGGTAGGTCTCCTGTGTGGGGTGATGTTGGTGTAGTGGTAGGTCTGCTGCATGGGTCGTAATGCGAGCATTGCGCTTGATGCGTGGAGAGGAAGAGACCCTCCCCGGTCGTCGCGCAGCATTCGCACCTCGCGCGACGTCCGCCTCTCACCCCTCTTTCCTCCCCCTCCCCCGGCCCGCTGCTTTCGCACCTCACCTGCCACTGCCCTCCCTTATAAGGCCGCCCGCCGGCCTCCCTCAGGCACTCGCCTTCCAGCCCTCCTCTGCGCTCTGCCTTTTTCCTCCACCCACCCACCCAACTTTCTTTAACTATCTCCTTCCTCCTCGGCTGGTGGAGGGCTCCTCGGCGCCCCCCCCCCCTCTACCTGAACTCTTTTACCTCTCAGACGTTTGCTCCTTATGAGCCCCTGATATACCTTCCTTGCTCTGTGCTCCCCCTCTGACATTGCTCCTATGAGCCTCTGATATACCTATTCTTGTTATGTGCTCCTCAGGAGCCCTCCTTGCTTGTGTCATTACTGTGCTCCTCTGTTCATTGTTGCTCTGTACCCCCTGTTGCCAGAGGCGTCCCATTAAACGTCTCTTTTTCCCACTTCCGCCTTGCCTTCTTCCTTTTCGCGCATCGGGTGACGGTGTGGCGGTAGGTTTGCTGTGTGGAGTGATTGTGTAGCTGTACATCTGCTGTGCGGTGTGACAGTGTAGTGGTAGGTCTGCTGTGTGGGGGTGATGTTGGTGTAGTGGTAGGTCTGCTGCATGGGGTGATGGTGTGGCGGTAGGTTTGCTGTGTGGAGTGATTGTGTAGCTGTACATCTGCTGTGCGGTGTGACAGTGTAGTGGTAGGTCTGCTATGTGGGGCTGACGTTGGTGTTGTCTGCTGCATGGGGTGATGGTGTAGCAGCTTTCATGAAATGTACCCAAAACAGATCCTCTATTCTCAACTGCCTTCTGGCTACAGAAAGAGAGGGCGCCCCTGTCTCCGGTTCAAAGATACCATCAAGAGAAACCTGAAGCTGAGAGACATTAAGAACAACTCATGGACGCAACTCTCACAGCAGAGAGCTAAATGGAGAGCGGCAGTCAAGTAATGAAAGCAGTCTTTGTCGCATCGCGACCGACAGCATGATGATGATGAGGTCTACTGTGTGGCGGTCACCTTGATATAGCAATAGCACAGCTTAGCTGATGCAGTGACCTGCTGTGTGTGAGGGATGACTTTGATGTAGCTGTACTTATGCTGTGACCTCCATTCTGTGGATGGTAACTTTGATGTAGCTGTACTCATCTGTACTGATATCGTGACCTGCTGTATGGGGTGACCTTGATGTAGCTCTACTGATGCACTGACTTGCTGTGTGTGGAAGGGGTGACCTTAATGTAGCCGTACTTATGTGACCTGCTGTGGGTGTGACCTTGATGTAGCTGTTCTGATGTGATGTGCCCGCTGTTGGGGGTGACCTTGATGTAGCTGTTCATTCTGGGTGGGGGGGTGACCTTTACTGATGTGACCTGTACTGATGTGACCTCCTGCCCACAGCGGTCTGAGGACGGAGCTGTACGAGACGCTGTCACTCTGGGTGCAGACAATCGGTGCAGCGTCAGGCACCGAACACGTCATGACAGACCTCGTCACGCACTGGGTGAAGGACGTCACGCCGGAGCCCAACCTCATCAAGGTGAGGCCTGCAAGCACATCACACATCTTTAGACATGGGTGTGGGTGTGGGTGTGGGTGGTGTGTGCGTGCGCGCGCTTGCCCGCGCGCGCGCGTGTGTGTGTGACCAGACGGGACCGAATAAGTTGGGCGTCCGACTCCCGTTTTGGTAGATTGTGGGCAACCAGTGGTTTACAACTGGTTTATCAAAGGCTTTGGTATGTGCTGTCCTGTCTGTGGGAAAGGGAATATAAAAGACCCCTTGCTGCTTATCAGAAAGAGTAGCCGATGTGGTGTCAGCCAAATATGTCAGAATGGCCATATGTTTGATGTCCAATAGACGATGATAAAAATCAATATGCTCTAGAGGCGTCGTTAATCAAAACAAAGCTTTCTTTCTTTGGTAAATTGTGGGAATCGAACCCTCGGGTTCGAACCCTGGTCTAGTCAAACCAATGACTTAAAAATGAATACTTGTTGCTTCCTAGCCAGGTGCTTGGCATTATTAGGATATGGCAAGGACTGGTTGGCTCAGTGTCATGATAATGTGACTGAGTGGGATATCATGTCACAGTGTTGGCGGTCTGGTCTCCCAGTGGGGCAGCACTATAAAGTCACCATAAGTGCACACTGTCACAAGTTGGTACCCGCACTGATATGACCATATATGTTGCCAGGATTTAAATTAGTTTGAAAGGGGGCTTGTTTTCTGATCAGTCCAGGTGTGGGGGAAACAGCTATAGGCAGCTTTTTGAAGTAATTTCCTGAGGATGACACTGTGTGTATAGAAATACATTTTTAGGTTTGCAAACAAGCCTACTTATGATTTAAAGTAAATCTATGGGATATACTTTCCCGGTTATTAAATTCGTTTCGAAATAAAACGAATCAAATGCCTTTCTTTGCCCTGTTGGTTAATTCAATTACAATTTTATTCATTCTTTTTTTAAAGTATTTAAAAATAATCTTTCTCAGTATGTGACTGAGTCAATTGGCCACTTACTTCACCGCTGATCTTTTCTTTTTGGTGTGTGTGTGGGTGGGTGGGTATTTAATTCTTCAGAATAATCTTGTGTCAACACAAAGGCGCTGGTCTTCCTGTCATCAGAGATGAAAGACCTCCGCGGTTTCGCGGATTTCCGGGATTTCTTATATCCACCGATCAATGTTAAACAAAATTCCAAAAGATGGGATGTATATAGGACAACAGTTCGGTGGTTCGAATCCCGTTCTTATATGACCTTAGATGTAGTTAGAACATAAAACCTAAGCAAGAAATTGTTAGATATGGGCGATAATTCAGTGACAACAAGGCTTACTTCAGACCTGACTTCCGGTATTTTTCCGCGATTCCCTGACAATGCTAAACCTATGGGAGAATATCAGCATTTCCGCTTTTTTTCCCGGAGACCACTTTCATCCCTGTGTCATACATAACCAGTTTATTTATGCTTTTTGTATATAATTAATAGTGTAGTGGAACGACAATTAAGCAATTATTAAAGTTCCATGCCATATTTTCCCGATAAATATATCATATATTTGATATAATATACCTTACTTTACAAACTTTGGATGTGCAGATTTACTTTTGGCATGCACGTTGAAATGCTGGACACCATGAGCATTGACAGTGACGGGTTCTATTAAATTATCTTCAGATTTCACATTTTCATACTATATATATTTTTTCCTTGAAGATTTATACTGCCTGTCACGGATAAGTCTGACTAGACTTGTTTTCACCATTAGACAGTTTGTCGAAAGAAAGCCCGAGCCTACACTTTTACCGACCCAAGGGATTTTTAACCTCCCAGACCACATAGACATGGTATGAGAGCAACCAGCCTTTGATGACGCTGTAAGTTATAGACAGTGGTGGAAATCCAAATTGGCGGAGGTGGGGGCATGGGGAATTGAACCACCAACCTTCAGATTAGGAGTCTGACATAGAAAAAAGTGAGACACTCTAACCACTCCGCCACAGAGAACACCATATCACATGTAAATTATTAAACTAAACGTTTTAAACTTAATAATAATGTGGTTTACAGCTCGCCATTAATGTTCTATGGGCTAGCTTCTGTTGGCAATACCAGACCATGTATAAATAACTGTGTGGCTGGAAGGCCAGTGTGCCCTGGTGCTGATAAAACCTTATTTAAAGCTGCATTAAATTTCAAAACCAAAACAATGATCTAGATTTGATTCTACATATTTAACTTAGATACTGGTACACTTATTAAACATTTTTCACCACATAGAATGGAACACTGAGCCAATTTAGTAGAACATTGTTACTGCAAAATCCGATAGTGTCAGAGTTTTGGCATGCATGCCAAAATTAATTTTGTACGTTTGCACTTCAAATATGTCAAAAGTTAGCCATTTTAAATCAAAAGTTACTTCAAACTAAAGCATGGTAGATTTTAATGATCAATCTAATATATTTATCTCAGAAAATGACAAACTTAAAACCATCACACTGCAACTTTAATGAATGAAGCTATGAAAATGAATACGCAAATTAACTAAGAACAAACAAACTTGATGCGGTGCCTCCAGTTGGACTCGGGCCGGCTGTCGCAGAAGATCGACCCCCTGCTGGTTACTGGCATGAGCAGCAAGAAGAGGCGACGCTTGGCAGCCGACAGTGAGCACCTGCACGCGCACCGCAAGGGTGCACCGGCCGCGAACCAGGACGTGTGTGAGGCCGCCCTGCAAGGTACGCCCGCCCGCTTCTCAGCTTTCTGTAGTTTCACTTACCGTTGGATTAGAGTGTTTGAGCTGTATGCTCAGGCCAAGTCATAGACTCCACCGTCAGGGCCCACAACATGTGGTGAGGATGCTCTGTTCAGTTTGTCATGTGCAGCATTGAATTTAAATCTGCTGGTGTTTGGCATTCCTGATGACATTTTCGCAATTTTTCCAATTTTCGGCCCATTTTTACAGGAATTTTTGTTGGATGTAGTGCTATAATTCATACTCGCTTCAAATGTCAATTTCCGCTTTTTTTCCTCTTTTAAAAAAAGTTGACTTTCGTTGGTGGATTTGATCTATCTATACCATACCGGTCAAATACTGCCAGCTTCATATGTTACTAAAGTGACCTTGGATGTTTCTGGGACAAAGCTCCAACAATTAGGAAATATTATGACTTAAAATTTTATTCTTGTCGCTTCCTAGCCAGGCGCTTGGCATTATTAGGATATGGAAAGGACTGGTTGGATCGGTGTCAGGATAATATCACTGAATGGGATATCAGGTGATGGTACTGGCAGCCTCATCTCCCAGTGGGTCAGCACTATAAAGTCAACATGAGTGTGCACTGTCACAAGTCTGTACCTATCCTGATATGGCCTTTGATGTTGCCAGGACGTAAAACTCCCAACAACCAACCAACCCAGTGGGACAAGCGCTATTACGTCGCCATGAGTGTGTCCTGTCACAAGTCGGCACTTAGATGTTGCAAGGACGGAACACCCAAAATAAACAAACAGTCAGATACTTTTGTACGACCGTCAAACATTTTGAAAACTTTGGAGGCCCCCCCTCCAATAGGCTAACTAATTTTTGCCACCTGGTGCTCGCGTTGCAGCCATGCGCCACATCCTGCTGAAGGTGGGGCCCTTCCTGAAGGCGAAGCACCACAAGGCCATCCACAGCCTCGTCGTGCCCGTCCTGCTCGACGTGCACCAGGCGGCGTCCGGCCACCAGGGGGCGCCACCGCCGCCCTACGGCAGCGCGGCGTGCCGGGCCGGCCTGTACCGAGTGCTGCTGGCCGAGGTGCTGTGTCCGCACGCCGCCGTGCCCCCGCCCCTGCCCTGCGCGGTGAGGCTGTTTGCACGGGGCCTGCAAGACGAGGATCTGCAGGTGAGTTGGAAACAGGAGGGTGGCCATCAGCATTTATTTTTTACATTTTTTAATCCTTTAAAAAAAAATTAACATTAACATTTTTTATTTAAAAAAAATCTATGTGGCATTATCCGATGAAGTCATGAATCTATCTAGATTTGAATCCCACACATCAAACATTTTTTAAGTTGACTTCCATTGGTGGATTTGATCTGTCTGTACCATACTGGTCAACATTCGCCATCTTCATAGGTTGCTGATGTGATCTTGAATGTTGCTAGGATATAAAACTCCAACAATTTGAATATTATGGAGACTTTCAGACTAGCAGCCAGCGTATTCATTCACAAGTTCCTTGGAGCCCCACTCCTCCACTCTCATCTCTAAAAAACACAGCTGTCTTAGTTAACATAGAACTGGTACATTGCATAACTTTCACTTCAAATATCTTCAAAATTAGTCAATTATTCTAAAAGTTATTCTGAATTCAGGTAAAAGTTGTCAGCCTGATGTAATTAATTGAAAACTTACTTTTTAACCGAATGGATTATGCAACTCTAATAACAATGTAGACTTAATAGAGCGCTCTTACTAGTAGAAGTCATTCTAAGGCATTGTACAATAAAGCTACTTTCATTTACAACCTAGTTAAAAACCAAGGGCATGAATTTCATTTACCAGAAAGGGCAATCCACACGCGTTGCTTTTTAATACACAGCTGCCTTCTATTTGGTATTAAATAGCTGTGCACATGTACACTACAAAACAAACGACAATAGACGAGATCGCCATTCCGACTGTGCATGCGCTGAAAATGGCGTCGAGAGAAAAACAAAGGCGCTCGGCCATTGAGTTTGAGGATATGCGTATGGCAAAACTTGGATTTTATTCCAAATTAATTTGAAAAAAATACATAACAATTTGGCACAACCATGAATGGATGCATGCAATATAATAATATAATGAATATCTTTAAGACACAACTCTCCATAATTATGCATTTTGAGCTAAGAAACATACAATTTCAGTCACTTTACAGGCTGATGTTTACATCACCATTGATCAGACATAAGTAATTCTTGTTCTGAATATTAAAATGTTGAAAGTGTCAACAAAACTATATATAACCAATGTCTGATTAACCCTACCCATTTCCTAGCCCAACAAATGTTATTAACCATAGGATATAAATAAAAACATGAATAAAATGAGTAAAACTGACTCTGGCTATGGCTCTGACACTAGTCAGTCCCCAGATTTGTCTCAATCTAAATGCAGATGGTATAAGATGTGCTGATTAGATTAATGTAAATAAAATGCTAGATAAAAGATTAACATCTTAATTTATCATATATATATTTTTAGTTGGTATTCTATGTTTCAAACAAGAGCTGAAATGAGGTGAAACTAGTACATTTAATAGCTGCACACAGTGTCTTAGCATTAGCCATGTGCTTCGCAGGGGGTTGTTTTTCTTCCACACATCCCACAATGCACCATGCGGCTGGAATGGCGATCTAGTCTATTGTACCTACTTGTATGCATCATAACTGTCTTTGTGAGCGGGCTGAGCCCTTAAAAGTTGGTGTTAAGTGCTTAACCTATGCTTCCACCCTTCTACTATTCCATCGACCAACTGACACTATTACATAGGCTTATGTATGTGGGTTATTCTCCAAAACTGGGGACCACATATTTGGTCTCCACGTTACGATGCTGATAATTAAGTCTTTGTTTTATTGATAGCAAGTCAAATAATTATTGTAGCCTCTGTCTATTAGGTATGTTAGCCGTTCTACATGTATTGAATTTATCCCACAAAAGATATCAAAATTATAATTGTATGATTTTGCGCTAGAGTGAAAATGTGAAAATTTACACATTGACACCATACATGTAGCCAAACTTTTTTTCAACTTATTTTTCAATTTTTTTCTTGTAAGTCATTACCTTGTCTGCTTAACAGTAATCAATCAAATCTTGTTTGACTGTTGTATATGTTAAAATGAATTTCTGGATGTGTCTTTGATTTTCATGTTACACGAGTGATATTAATGTATTGCTCAATTTGTATAGATCTAATTTAATAAGTGGAATTCATTTTTTTCAACTCTGACATATGCACAACATGCACACCTTTATTGGATTCGGCTATTATTTGGAAGGATTTTTGCTATTATTTGGAAGGCTGTCACTTTTGGTTTCCATGTCACACTTTTGTGGCCAGTTTTAGAGAATGACCCATGTATGTAAAATCTAACTGGTTGTGGTGGCCGAATTGGCTGGTTTCCTGTACTGGAGGTCGTGGCCTCCAACACTGATCAGGGCAAACCAATTACTTGGAAAATTGATACTTGTCGTTACCTACCCTGGTGTTCAGTATGTATTAATAGGATAGAGCAAGGACTGGTTTGCTCAGTATCAGGATGACTTGACTGGGATATCAGGCCATGCTGCTGGTGGGAAAGTCTCCCAGTGTGGCAGCACTATAAAGTCATCCTGAGTGCGTACTGACACAACTAAAGTCGTCTTTGGATTATAGTACAGAGGTTGTGTGCAGTTTTTGGTTGGCTTTCCATTGGGCATTTTGGCCCGAGGCTAACATGGGTAAGTTGCAAACGAGGCTGTTCTATTCTTAGCTTTCATCTGACATTGGGGGCATTCGACTGGGCCTCTCTATCCGAATATCAAAATATTTCCGAACAAATTCCTATTCGACTGGGACCGGAAGTGGGTTCATATACCGATGATTCGGATGTGTGTATGTGGTTCCATCTGTTCCATCCGTAAATCTTGCGGATAGAAAGGGCCCAGTCGAATGCCCCCAATGTCGCTCTCCTTTCTTCACTCTGCCGCTGTGGCTCCTGCTGTACACCTCGCCTCCCCACCCTGCCACCCTCTTGACTGGGGGGTGAGCGCTGACCTCCTACTCCATCACTCCACCCTGCTCTCCGCTCCTGCTCAGGACTGTACATAACTAATGCTACCCGAATCCGCACTCCCGTCAGTGCCCCAGAACTCTCGGGCCCCAGTCGCCTACTTGATATATGTTGATAGACCTCTAATAGGTTCCTGATTATCTTTTCATAAATAAACTCTTAAAACTATTTATTATCTAATCTTTGTTTCCTCAGAGTTCCGCGAATTATACTGCGCCCGTGCACAAGTCGGTGGCTAACTGTTTAACAAAAACACACAAAAAATACTTGCGCATGTAGAATACTGTAGAAACAAAAAACGCATCCTGTTGAGCTAATACAAAAACCTACATTATTCCATTTATATTGAATTTTTAGTTCCATTAGAAATGGTGGGAAAGGTAACATCTTGTTAAAGAGTACTGAACCATGCAAGTCCAAAAGGAAAGTTCAATTGCCCACATTGTGTATGGCTTAGGGCTATAATGTGATTAAATTTGTTACATGAAACATTAAAGTTGCATAGTCTAATGGTTTTGGCTTTCTACCATAAAAAAAAATATATATATATATTATGTCGATTGTCATAATTGACCACACTTTAGTTTTATAATTAACTTTTATTATAAATGGTTTACTTTGGAGTGAAAACCTGACAAATCGTGGATACGTGTAGTTTGAGGGGGAATTCTGTTTTATAGTGAAGTGGTTAATGGCTTGTGTGTGCTGCTTTTATTATTGGAATTACTCCAAAGTTCGCTAAATGGGACGTGCATTTCTTTGGATAGCTATAGTCAGTAATACAGTAGTACCTCTCTACAATGACCACCGTGATCGGCGAAACCCTGTCATTTACAGACAATGAGTGTGTACTCTCACAAGTCGGTATCCGTGCTGATATGACCTTAGATGTTTCTAGGACGTAAAACAAACAATCAAGCAAACTAGATGTTGCTATGATGTTAAACAACAATAAACATATCCTTCTTTCTTTCTTTCTTTCTTTCTTTCTTTCTTTCTTTCTTTCTTTCTTTCTTTCTTTCTCTCTTTCTTTCTCTCTCTCTCTGCTTCCTATACCTTCCCTTCCTTCCTTCCTTCCTTTCCTATCAATTCCTGTCCATCCTTCCTTCCTTCCTTCCTTCCTTCCTTCCTTCCTTCCTTCCTTCCATCCATCCTTCCTTCCATCCTTCAACTCTATCAACCATCCATCCATCCGTCCACCCATCCACTCACCAACTCACAAACTGAACCCTGCCTGCCGCTGTCCTCAGGTGTCGAGCCTGTGCTGTGAGGCTGCCGCCGTGGCCGAGACGCTGTGCCATCCCCGCGCACCCGCCCTCTCCGCTCCGCCCTCGGCCCACGTGGACGACAACCACAACGCGCCCGCCAGCGTCTTCGGCATCGGCTTCTACGGCAGCGCCGCCTCGGCCGCCGGCTTCGCGCCCGGCTACGTGTACTCGGTGGGCAAGGAGGTGGCGCCGCCTGGCGTCATGGTGGTGAACTCGGCCGGCAAGCAGCAGTGTCCGCCGGTGGTGGGGAGCGAGGGCAGCGAAGAGACTTTTGGCGAGCGGGGCCTGGAGGAGCGGGACATTGAGATAGTGTCGCTGGCGTCTTCAGAGGAGTCTGACAGCAGGCTGGTGGCCGTTGACGTGGACGAGAGCAGCGGCGACGGGCGCCCCCCCCCCCCCCCCCCCCCCCCCCCCCCCCCCCCCCCCCCCCCCCCCCCCCCCCCCCCCCCCCCCCCCCCCCCCCCCCCCCCCCCCCCCCCCCACCCCGCCAAAAAATAAAAAGCAAATAAAAACAAAAAAAAAACCTCCCCCGCAAACCCCCCCCCCCCAACCGCCATACGCTCCCCCCCCCCCCCCCAACCCCCCCCAAGAAAAAAAAAAAAGAAAAGAAAAATAAAAAAAAACAAAAAAAAAAAAAAAAAAAAAAAACCCCCCCCCCCCCCCCCCCCCCAACGCCGGCGGGAGAGAGGCTTCTGAGGGAGGGGTGCGGCGGGCGGCACGACGAGCAGGACATAATAGCCATTGAGGACGACTCCAACTCGCCGGTCCCCTCCACATCGATGGTGACAGCAGCAGCAGCAGAAGCAGCGTCCGTGGACGCGGCGAGTGTGAAAACTGAGGTCAGCAATGACTGTGAGATCATCAATGAGCGGACAGTCGGTGACCAGTCGGTGCCTGTAGCTGAGGACAGCACGGCGACTGTTGCGGACACCAGCGGCACAGACCGGAAGCGGAAACACGACGGGGTGGAGGACGGCGACGGCGACGACACCGTCACAAGATCTGCGGTATGTGTGTGTGTGTGTACAATGTGGTTGAGCTGCAGTGTAAGCCTACACCGATGTTAATTTTAATTTTAAAAGTTGCATTGTCCGAGGGTTTCTGTAATTTTTTGCGATAAATACATCAGGTTGATAGTTATAATTGACTTTACTTTAGTTTGTAGGAATTTTTATTTTAAATAGCTATTTTTTTTAGTTAAAAAAAAAGTGAAAACATGCCAAATTAATTTCGGGAATCGTGTCAACATTCTGACACCACAGGCTTTAGCAGTAATATGTTCTAATTAATTGAATTAGTATTTCCTTCTATGTGGCAACAAATGAGTATTTAAAGCTGCATCGTCCGATGAAGTCATTCAATTTTTTAAATCAAAACAATTATCTAGATTAGATTTTACATGTCTAACTTACATACTGATGCACTTATTAAGCATTTCTTAGTCACATTGAAAGGAACACTAAGTCAATTTAATAGAACCTGTTATTATAGAAACCTATTTCAAACCATTTAAAATAGAAGTTAATTCCAACTAAAAGAGGTAGATTATAACAATCCATTTAATACATTTATCTCAGAAAATGACAAACTCAAAATCATAGGACTATGCAACTTTAAGTTAGATATCCCGAAACAAATTTGTAGGCAAATATTTTGGTTTTGAAAATTTGATGCTTTTATCTGACTATGCAGCTTTAATTAATGAGTTTGAATTTGCATAGTCCGATGGTTTTGAGTTGTTGCCCTACTTTTTTTAAAAGTGTGTGGGTTATATATATTTGTGTGTGTGGGGGGGGGTATACAAATTGTTGTGTGTGGGGGGGGGGGGTATATAGATTTGTGCGTGTGGGTGTTAGTTCGTGCTCTGGCCGCTACACCACCTGAGCGCTGTGAGGTGCGGCTACTTCCGCCCGCCGGTCAGGTGACAGACTTGCTGGTTCCTGCAGGTCAGTCCCTGCCTTCCCTGGGTTAGTTCAGTAGGTCTCGCCGTGAATATGGCCTATGCTGCCGACACGGCGTAAAGGAACCACCATTCAATTAATCATTCAGTCTAGTAGGATCTAACGCCTTTCTCAGTTACCTATTTAAATCGTAATTAATGTATCTAAATACGCCACCACTTCAGTCAATATGGTTAGTATTCATTATGTTGCTGTATTATATTAATGTCAGGAGGACCTCCGCCGGTGCAACCTTCCAGCGGGCTGTTGCCTGGGTCCAGTGTAGCCTTGTTGGCCGGGCTCAGTGTGGGTCTGTTGGCCAGGCTCACTGTGGGGCAGGCTAAGGACTAGATAAAAGATTCACCCGGCACTTGTAGTACACGGGTGAAGGACAACGTAGTGTAAAGACGGGCGAAAATAGCTTTAGTATGGAACAGTAACTAGAAACTGTAGCTCCAGTATCAAATGGCTATCCATATAGGCACAGAGTTGGTGAAATGGGCGAGAATGCAAAAAGACAAGATGGCGGCACTAGAACGCCGTTGATTTCGCTTTTAAATCTTATTAGACTAGTTATTTTACTTAAATTTTCCAACTCAAAGGTAGCGGGTAAATATGAAGGCATCTACAAAGAATAAATGTTGCTTCTAAGATTGTGCAATTAGGCTCTCATTTCATTAACCCGCTTTTTCGACCGTTTTTATATAGGGCTGGTATTCACCCGTGTACTGCGAGTACATGGGGAATCCTTTATCTAGCTAAGGACTAACACCTATATACATATATATACATATACATGTATACACAATACTCATACTCATACTCATAGAGGTGGAAAATGAAATCACCAAAATCCAGCAAGCGGAAACAGCCCTATATGGGTGCCGCCATTTGTAAACTCGTATTCAATAATAGAATAATCAAAATCTGGCAAACGGAAACGGAAATCGCTCGTTGAGCTTTGCTACGCAGCAAACAGCGTGGACGACAGCGATTGGGTAATAATAGCCTATGACCTGATAGAATTTCAAATCGAACACTGCAAGTGGAGTCAGAAAATGCATGTGCAATCATAACATACTTTAAATCCTATTTTTGCTGTAGTTATATGGGTTAAGCCACCATATTTTCCTCACCGAGCGTATTCGTTTATGCAACCCTAGGTTGTAGATTATGCGCATGTCAAGAGATGGCTCGGGTGACCCAAGTTGCTTAATCGAATACGGCCACCAAGGCCATGGGGGGGGGGGGGGTGTCGGTCCTAAGCATTGCTTATTCATATTAGAAATAAGACAATCTATCAATTGGAAATTAGCCTGTACTGATATGACCTTAGATGTTGCTAGGACGTAAAACTCAAACTGGAAATTAGGTGGCCAGAAACCAAGATCAAAATTGCGAGTGGCCTCGCTACTGAACGGCAATTGATGACAATTCTGTCTCAGGTTTTTTTAGTTTTTTTTATTTACTTTGGTAAAGTATTTATTCATCTGAACATGACATTTGTCAGCGCCGGACCACTGGTCTTCCGGCCATTTCCGTAGTTATGTACGGAGCTACATGTCCGTGGCAATTTAATAATGCAATCAAAACAACGCGCTGACCCTAACAGTCAATAGGGCACTCAAGGCGGCCGAGTGGTCAAGTAGGTCTAGCTCAGGAACCCCCCTCCCCCCGCACTCAGAGCACACTGCAAATGGATAGGGAAAACTGCCACGCACCCTTCCACAGAGTCAGAGGGTGGTTCCTACACCAGTGCCGCGTTCATCGTACGCCTCAGAGTCGGCAGGGTGCCTGAGCCGGCTCTGCGACGTCTTTTTGGCCTTGCTTTCAGGGTGTGCCTCGGAGTAACCTCAGAGACGTCTCGCTTTTCAGGTAGGAGGCAAAAAGCGCCTCGAAAATGGCGTGGTTTCTGCCAATCATAACTGTTCTTTTCAATTGCATATGGTGGCTCCCTTAAGAGGGGGCCGCCATTTTCGAGGCACCCGACAGCTAAAGTCGTTCAGACTAGCGCGCCACCAGCACTTGCATATATATACATACATGCGCTTGGTCACGTATACCTGTTTAGTAATAGAACGTTTGCATTCCCCCATATGCCGTGAATCAGAATATTTTACACCGTGTTTGTAGACGATGTAATCGTGGGTTTGAACCCTGGTCGAGTCAACCCAATGACTTAAAAATTGATACTTGTCGCTTCATAGCCTGGTGTTCGGTATTATTAGGATAGGGTTGGCTCAGTGTTAAGATAATGTGACTGAGTGGGATATCAGGTCATGGTGCTGGCAGCCTGGCCTCCCCATGGGGCAGCACTATAAAGTTGCCATTGGTGCGCACTGTCACAAGTCGGTACCCGTCCTGATATGACATTAGATGTTGCTAGGACGTAAAACAACAACAAACAAACAAATCATTGCTGCGATATAAATTACCCAGAAAACTACGCAACAATCGTCGTCGATCGTTTGTTTATGCGCTCAACGCTGGGTGGCGCCACATAGCGTGATCACGCCATTTCACCTAGGGGGCGCTGTGTGTTGTAACGTCGTTTGTACGTTATCCGAACGGTGGGGGGGGGGGGGGGGGGGTTGCGCATGAGATCTTGCTTCATTGCAAACAATTTCTACATCTTGTTAATTTTTAATGTATAATTGGAAATTGTTTGAAAGTAAATATCCTGAACCCTGTACCAGGAGGGCTACATAGTGTGGCATAGCGCACGTCGTTAAATAGATTTTCACTTTAGGTTTATTGACGTGGCACAGCGCGCCACCTGATGGGGGACAACTACGTAAAGTTGCATACTTCGATGATGGTTTTGAGTCTTTTTATGTCTGAAGCAGACTGTTGATCATTTGAAGTAATGTTCTTGTTGTTGTTATAGTGGGTAACTTCTATATAGGAAGTGGATAAATTAGAATTGAAATGGTGCCAATTTTATTTTGGCATGCATGTGAAAGTTCTAACACCTCCAGCGAGTAACCTGTTCTATAGCCCTGTTTACACGGGGAATTGTGAAACGATCTAGACAAGGCGATTTATATGAGGCGTTTTTGAGGTGCGTTTACACGGGCAGAGTTTTAAAAGTGTTTTGGCCCAACCACACCCCACCCACACCAAAACCCAACCAAACCCACAACCCCAAAACCAAAACACACCCAAAACCCACCACACCAAACACACAACAACAAACCCCAAACACCTATGAAATTGGCTTAGTATTCTCTTGTATGCCAAAACAAATGTTTAATAAGGGCACCAATACCTAAATTGGATATGTAGAATTAAATCTAACTTACTGTGTTTTAATTTAATACTTTCATTGGACTTGCAGCTATAATTGTGCAACTTTAATAAACGAATCTAACAAAATGTATATTCATATTTAAATTGTTAAAACATCACAAGGTTTGCCTGGCTGGCCCCACATACGAATACCAGCAGCAGTCTATATTTAATTGAATTCTTTGTAGCTGCCTCCCTTCTGTATAGACACTCCGTCCTGATATGACCTTAGATGTTTCTAGGACGTAAAACAACAACAAACAAACAATCTGTATAGACAAGTGGAGGTGCATACAAATAGTGAAGAATACATAGAATGTAGACTATTCGAACGTTGACTGCACCTCATTATTTTCTTTATTGTAATAATTTAAATTAGTTTCACGTCAAATAGCTTTAAAATTATCCATGTTCAATAGGTACTTCAAACTAAGGTCGATAATAGCAATCAACCTAATATATTTCTCTTAAATGGCAGAAACTCAAAGATCATCGGACTGCAATTTCAATAATAAATACTTTTTTTTCTTAAACCACAGTGAGGATAATGTGACTGTGCTATTGGGTCATGATGCTGGCACCCCAGTCTGCCATTGTGGCAGCACTATGAATTCGCCGTAAATGCGCAGTCACAAGTCTTTATCCATCGTAACATGACCTTAGATGTTGCTAGGATGTAAAGTTCGAACAAACAAATCAATAATCTTTAAAAATGTTCAAATGGTTAATTTCCTGAACACTTGACTTAATGTAATTAGTCCTAGATCTTTCTTAAATAAGTTATAATTAAAGAAGTCACTCCAAGAAGCTTTTCAAGCCAAGGTACAACAGCTCACTCAGAGGGGCCTTCTTTTCACAGCGAGTGATAAACATGTCTAATGAGCTACCGGAAGAGGCGGTGGAAGCAGCTACCATAAATGAATTCAAGAATGCGCTGGACAGGGCCTGGGCCATAGAAACATTCCTGTATGATTTCGAGGCTGCATACCATTAGAGCTGAGAGCTATGAGTTTTGTATAGGCTACCACAAGCCTGCATCAAAGAAGAGGATAATAATAATAATAATAATAATAAAATAAGTTATAGCGAAAGAGTTGTAGTGAAATGGGTTATGGCAAAATAGTAATAGCTACTTTCCGTTTTCCAGGAGGACGAACCAGAGGACATGCTGGCGACGTTTATTGATGCTGCTCCGGACTCGGAATGAAGGGGGCGTTGCTTAGCAACCGGTTCAACTACTATTCACGCTTTTTTGGTCAAACTCAACTCAATGATGACATTGGGTTTACTTTCTACTTCTGTCATTCGTAATCTAATATCTAGGTCATCATGTGTCATTCAACAACTTTTTCCTAATCTGATGGTTACCACACATGGAACATACTAGTATCTTTCTTCCCATATTTCATCCAAGAATTTATTTTCATAGATTTCAATAATTTCCTTAGTTGCATAATCCGATGGTCTTGAGTTTTTGTTCTATTTTCTTTTTTAGATAACTATTTCATAAATGTAATATCCTTTACTTTTGTTTTAAATAACTTTTAACTTAAAGTTGCATAGTCCGATGCTTTTGATTGTCATTTTATATTAGGTTAATTGTACCAAACTTGAGTTTGAAGTTACCTTCAATTTAAATGGCAAACTTTGGTGATATTTGAAGTGAGAACATAATAAATTAATTTTGGCAAGCACGCCAAAACTGACATGATAGGCTTCAGAAGTAAGAAGTTCTATTAAATTGCCTCAGTATTCCCTTCTATGTGGCAACAAATGTTTACTATGTTCACCAGTATCCAAGTTAGATGCATAGAAGCAGATCTAGATAATTGTTTTGGTTTTGAAAATGTTATGCTTTCATTGGACTTTGCAGCTTTAAATGATTAATTTGGAGTTATAAGGGTTCTTTAATGATGGTCCTAATTGCTTGGTCCCTCATGTAACCGTTTTCTTCTAAATCAATTCTCCCTTTCACACCAGATGGAGAAAATTCCTTTTATTATACCCCAAGAAGCAATGAGTGTCACACAAATATGGCAGCCAAAAATGGGAACGGTGATGCCCTACTCTTTTTGTCAGAAGCTACTACTTGTGGTCAATGCTTGAGTGGACGTAATGCACGCTTCCTGTTGCGTCACACCATGAAACTCAATTTTCACAAGATCAAGCAATCCAAGCAGGAAAAACCACAGCTGCTATAAATATCACATCACCATTAATGCAGTGATCTGAACACAAAAAGTCACTGGTTTATTTCCTAAAATGCAATAAAAGCATTGTGAAAACTGTTAAGTGAAACATGCATGATGGCAAAGTGTTACGCATGCTTGTGTCACAATTCTCCACGTACTATTCTACTCAAATGGATGAATTCTCTTCGAATTGCATGTAGATAGTCCTAATGATTACTTTTCAAAACCTGTCTATGAAATAATAAAGTTCTCGTTCTAAATATTAGATCAGGCATGAGCATTTCCCACCAATTGGTTAATTTCCGCCAATTAAATGCTTCGTGGGCTGTTCACGAGATACGTGTGAATCCGAGGAGAAAAAATGGGATAGGTGTATTATTTATATTATTGACTTATCATTTATGCAAGATTACAAGAAAAACACTTCTGTATTGAGTACTGGTCTATATGCCTACTCTTACCTTATGTCACAGGTGAAGAGTGAAATTTCTCCCTCCTAAGTGGCTATCAAATACACCAATTGTGTCCTGCTTGTAAACAAATTTCTCTGTGGGAGGGGGGGTGGCCCCCCACCTCCCTACACCCCCCCCCCCCACCTCCCTACACCCCCCCCCACCCACTATTCAGCCTTCGGCCGAGTTTTGAGGCATACGCCCACAATCAGCTAATTTGTTTTACTTCTCTGCTCATGTCTGTATTAGATTTACATTGTGTCACATCAAGACATGCGTAATGATTTCCATCGCAGCCACCCTGACTTGCAGTCAGGAGTCCAAACTGTTTTTCTTTTGTGCCTTAAAATTGGATTTTAACAAGCGTAACCGAGATAAGCTGTGAGGCATTTCAGTATTTCCCCCTGTTCAAGGACCAGTATTGAAGAACAACATCTGAGGCTGTCTCAATAGGTGCTAAGCAATATGGGACAAAACTTTGTCCATAATAACGATCAACACACTCAGGATAAACTGATTTGTTTTGTACATGGTGTTTCATAATCCCAATAGAATACATATTGATTTGAAGCAAATGTCCTTGTGTTTTCAGTGTAACCTTTTCTGTGCTGTTTTGTGTCAATCGTTACTATGGAAAAAAACCCCAAAGAGTTAGCACCTTTTGAGACAGGCTCTTATATGAAATCTTGAAGAATTACTTTTGTTGTGCACATCAAAGTGCTGGCTATAGGCTTTGTTTACCCATTTTCGAGTGTCTCAGCATAGCATGGGAGCGCCAAGCTGCGATACTTGCTTAATGAGTGCAGTTCAGTTTAAAGTAGGTAATTGCTTGCGTGCCAATTTTGTGCATTGAATTCTGTTAACCCAGTTCTAGAGACAACTTGGGTGCCAAACTAATTGTTTGTAGTATGTTTAAAATACCCAAATATATTAACCTGAATTATGATTTTGAAAAAACAAAATTCAACCTACTTTCTCATGAGAAACCCTGCAATTGAGGTACAAATGTTGGTACAGTTTGAGACAATTTCACCTAAAGAGCTGTATCGGCATCGGCAGGTCCAGCTGTATAGTAGTAACCTTCTGCCTTAAAATAACTTTTAGACCTAGAACACACACACAGAAAAACAACCAACATAACAATTATACGAAATTTTGTCAAATAGAATGATTAGTCAATTTTATGGCCCTAACATGCTGTAATATGCTAATTCCTTTCGGCTGGTATCATGGCATAATCTGATGGTTGAATCTTTCTATTTAAAATATGCATTAGATTTATTATCTACTTGCCATTAGTTTGGAGTAAATTTTCATTTTAAAAGGTTACTATTGGAGCTATTAAATAAACTTTTGTGTGCACACCGAAATGCTTGATGTAGGTCTTGTTTACCCATTTTCAGTACCAGCCTGGTATAGGCGCACTAAGCTGCCACGATGCTACAACAAATGCTTGCATCCACCAGTTTCCAAGTTGATGACCGATCAAATATAGCTAGTTGTTTTAGTTTCGAAAATATACAGCTTTATTTCTCCATGTTCCAAGTTTGTTCGTTCTAATACGACCTGAGATGTTCTTAGGATATAAAATCAAATTTAAGCAAATCAAGTCTGTTCAGGTTCAGTTTTCAGTGCCAATTTTGTGCATAGAATTATGGGAGCCTACTTCTAAAGATCAGTTACCTGCCAAACTGTTTGTGCTTAGAATATCCAAATAGATTAACAAGTATGTGGGTTTTTGGAACTCCTATAAATCATGTTCAAGGCGATTGTAATCTCCCCCAAAAGTCTCGAATTTAGATGGGTTAAAATGATTTTGACCAAAAAGCTGCTGCAGCATAGACGGGTCTAATCGAGTCGTGCGCTCGACATTAATAGGATAGGGCAAGGACTGGTTAGCTCGGTGTCAGGGTGATGTGACGGAGTGGGGTTTTGGGTCACGGTACTGGTGGCTTGATTTTTCCAGTGGAGCAGCACTATCAAATTGCCCTTAGTGCACACTGTCACAAGTCGGTACATGCCCTGATATGACCTGACATGTTGCCAAGATGTAAAAACTCCCAACAACCTTATGCTAATTAAATGCAGAGCAGCCTCCTTTTGGATTTCTCTGGCACCTGTTACATGAGGGTGCATGTAAACGACAACGGGTCCAGTGCGGCGGAAGTAAATAGACTCATGAATATTAAGTTTGACCTATATATGACGGATCACCCCCTACCCGGTGTCGCAGTTTGAGCACCCTGCCAGTGGTTGTATACTTTTTTTGTAAAATAGATTTAAAAGCTTTCATTGGATCGATTAAAAATATCTTAATGCGCAATTGAAGAGGAAGATCTGAAGTATTTAATGTAACCTAAGAGCAATTTACTCTGAAAGTATTAAAAACAGAGATAATAGTGAAAGTTGGGATATTCTGAGTGTCAGTGCCAGTGTTAGCCTTATCAGATCATGGCCTCAAAAACTATTTTCGCAAAATAAATTCAAGAACTTCCAATTGGCTGATAAAAAAAAAGCTGAATGTGAAATTGTAGAGAAAGATCTGAACTATTTAATAGAAACAAGAGAAATTTGCTTTCAAAGCACCAAAAATCACAAATTACTGTGATAGTTAGGGTGGTTTTAATGTTGTCTCTATCCGCGCATGCTCAGAAGCAACAGAAGGGCGCTCAAACTGGCCTGGCGCTCAAACTGCGACACCGGCAAACTCAACTTCTCAAGGCATTGACAATGGTCGTGAGCAATCTTCATACATAAAAAGTGAAATGTCTCTAAAACCACACCACCTAGAAACAAATCGCTTGGTACACATA
This sequence comes from Branchipolynoe longqiensis, assembly GCA_030323885.1. NCBI lineage: Eukaryota > Metazoa > Annelida > Polychaeta > Phyllodocida > Polynoidae > Branchipolynoe > Branchipolynoe longqiensis. The sequence goes on from CM059197.1 coordinate 59,757,623, forward strand.
TAGAAAACATGTTTACCAAAAAGATTATATTAAATTGATAAGGTTTGGGTTCTGGATTTCTATTAATTTTGAATAAAACTAATGCTTTGCACTGCGTGTACAGGCAAACTGCGGAGAGCAAGTTCAAGGTCGATTCATCATATATATAGGTCAAACCTAATATTCATGAGCCTATTTACTTCCGCCGCACTGGACCCGTTGTCGTTTACATGCACCCGTTACATGATTGGATGGTGGTTTCCACCATGTTTTTAAAAAGCTCATTTCTAGCTCTTTGAAGTGAAAACCTGCAAAGCTGATTTTGGCAGTGTGTCGACATACTGGAAACGGCTATACATTATTTTTTTTACTTGTATAATGGTGCACTTTTAGTAGGATCAGATGAACTATGGAGCTTTAAAATTGCATAATCCGATGGTTTACCTTTGTTCACCAGTTTTCTGTCATGTTTAATGAATGCATCAGAATCTAAGATTCTTTGGTTTCGAAAATGTTATGCTTTCATCGGATTGTGTATATAACCTAATATGGTTGTATTTAAAATGTCTTAGTTTTTTTTAAAGCCCAAAGACCAGACCGAGCTGTGTGCTCACTGCTGGTGTTGACTGCCTTGGGCAGGTCCATTATTCATTAAGGGGCACTTGGTGACAGGCACATGGATCATGTGCAGTCTGATGGTGTTTACTGCCTCAGGTGAGTCCATTATTCATTAAGGGGCACTCGGTGACAGGCAGATGAATCATTGTGCCCTCTGCTGGTGTTCACTGCCTCGGGTGAGTCCATTATTCATTAAGGGGCACTTGGTGACAGGCACATGGAGCATTGTGTCCTCTGCTGGGGTGAGTCCATTATTCATTAAGGGGCACTTGGTGACAGACAGATGGATCATTGTGCCCTCTGCTGGTGTTGGTGCCTCGGGCGGGTCCATTATTCATTAAAGGTTACCATGTTCAGATTCTGTCTTAGTTCTTTAAAAGCCCAAAGTTACATAAGATGGAACCTTGTGCCCTCTGCTGATGTTGACCACCTTGGGTGAGTCCATTTTTCATTAAGAGACACCTGGTGACAGGCATGTTCATATTCGGTTTTACTTTTTTTTTAAGTCCACAGAGTTAAAAAACCAGATGGAGCTTTGTGCCCTATGCTGGGGTGAGGCCATTATTCTTTATGGGGCAGATGGAGAATTGTCTCCTCTGTTCACTGCCTCGGACGAGCCCATTATTCATTAAGGGGCACCAGGTTGAGATTCGGTCTTAGTTCTTTAAAAGCACAAAGTTAAACCAGATGGTGCCCTCTGCTGGCATTGGCTGCCTTGGGCGAGTCCATTATTCATTAAGGGGCACTTGTTGACAGGCAGATAGAGCTTTGTGCCCTCTGCTGATGTTGCCCGTCTTGGGTGAGTCCATTATTTTTAAGGGGCACTTGGTGACAGGCAGATGGATCATTGTGTCCGCTGCTGGTTTTGAATGCCTCGGAAGAGTCCATTATTCTTTAAAGAGGCACTTTGTGACAGGCAGATGGAGCCTTGTTCCCTCTCCTGGAGTTGACCTCGGGCGAGTCCATTATTCATTAAGGGGCACAAGGTTCAGATTTGGTCTCAGTTCTTTAAAAGCCCAAAGTTAAACCAGATGGAGCCATGTGCCCTCTGATGGCATTGACTGCCTTGGGCGAGTCCATTATTCGGCACTTGGAGCTTTGTGGCCTCTGCTATGAGGCGGTGTTAGCGAGGATTTCTAGGTTAGTGGCGAAACCTCAGTATGCAAGGAGCGGAGTTAGCGCAAACACAGAGTAAGCCAACACTGCATAATGCATATGGGCCTGGCAGGTGTTCTCGGTCTCGGACGAGTCCATTATTCATTAAGGGGCACTTGGTGACAGGTAGGTTCAGTTGTACAATCCGATGTAAGCACTAATTCTTATCAAAGCACTTGTTATATATCCGACTTAGTCCCTCTGTGGACCAGCAAGTGCACCATTCCTTTAATAGTCACTCCTGCTTTTGTGAAAGTATCACTGTTGTCCCAGTGCCCGTCCTGGCTAGGACGTTAAAGTTGCATAGGCGATGGTTTTGGTTTGGTCATTTAGTATGTTACTTCAAGGTAGAAAATCAACCTAACCATAAGGAAAAAGAACTTGAGATATTTAAAGTGCAAACCTACTAAGTTTGAACAGAAATTGGATTGACAGGTTAATTCGCTATCAAGTGTCACGTCTTGATTTAGACAAATTTAATGTCACTTGACTATCCAGATTTTAAAGTTCAAAGACAACCCTCATATTATGCAACTTTAAATGAAGTCTTAGTTAGGATATGCATTTCCAACTCACCTGTTAAACTGACAATGGACCCAGCTTTGAAACCTGTAGATATAAATAAACTCCAGAAACCAAAGTGGCTTTAATTTGTTTATTTGAATTTCAATGCGCAACACTCCAAAAAGTATTGACTTTCTGCCACACTATTCTCACCGCCACGTTAACATTTGACCGCAGCACCATGTTCGATACAAAATTAACAAAATGTTTAGGCTAGTATTTAACAAACAACTTTAAATTCTACATCTGCAACTAGCTGCCCTCGCATCGTGTATGGGGGGACATTCATATCTTCTTGCCCTCAATACGGTTACACCCATTAAGCAAATCAAGTTATCTAGTCCTGATTTAATTTAGTCACTACTTGCAGTTAATTCAATTAAGTCCATCTTGTAAATGACAAATTATTCATCTCAATATGACATTTAATTTAAATATTGAATGCTACATTGAGAACACATAAATCTGAGAGTATCTCCAATAGTATTGATTTAGTTAAATATTAAACAAGTCCGTGTAACCATAGCAATATGCTTCGTTCCAATGCTAGCATACCGACGAGTTAATTTAACTAGAAAAAATAAACACTAAGCCTGCCTTTAATATATGAGCAGTTTCAGCGTAAAATCCTGTAAATGCAAATCCAAAAGTTGAAACATTGGATTCAAACCGTCAAAATGTTCCTTCACATTCCTTTTTTTTGTCTATTGCTTCATAATCATTTCATCACGGAAAGTGTGATTAGTGACAATTAAAAAATTACCCTTTTTTAATTAAATTTTTGGATTGGGGTTTGGCGCCTGATCTTCATATAATAATACTTGATGAAAGATACTTCTCATTTCGAACCAACACCGCAATAACTTTAATGTATTCCAACACCAGTAACAGTATATTACACCAACTACCAACTGACATTAAATGAACTCACCTGGCCAGACTTCCGTCGAGATGATTAAATATATATATATATATATATATAATGTATAAATGAGGAGGCAGGGATGCAATTTTAATAAATTTTGTTTCTTGGAAGACCAGGCTCCATAACTCAGAATGCAACTTGTTTCTGAGAATTCACCAGTAGTGATGTCATGAACTGACGCAGTTTCAGGCAGGGCTTTGGGGGGGGGGGGGGGGGGGGGGGGGATCATAGCAGTGTCAGCATCCTCACCATGGAAAACAGCATCCTAAACAAGCGAAATTAAACAGCAGACCACATCACAGGTCCTGCATTAACCAACCAACCCACAATCACGCGGCTTCAAGCATCCGGTTCCTGGTTCCAGTCTGAGTTAACAGATGGCGCCACAGTGTTAAATTCCTGTAGATATGCAGCACCATAAGCACATGTGGAACACATAGCGACCTGTGGTTCGGAAGGTACCTTCCACCCCCCGTATAGCCAGAAGTGGACCCTTCCTTGTGGTGTAGTTATTGCTGCGTTCATACGGTCCTCGTGAAAATGGTGAACTTCCCAGTTACTGCTGGTGAACACGACCATGTAAACTGAGAGCGTTCATTTGGCAATTCGCTGTAAACATTTCATGCTGTGCGATAATAGAGGAATTGTCAAATCTTCATACAGAAAAAGTGAAATATCTCTAAAACCACACCACCTAGAAACAAATCGCTTGGTACACATATAGAAAACATCTTTACCAAAAAGATTATATCAAATTTATAAGGTTAGGGTTCTGAATTTCTATTAATTTTGAATAAAACTAATGTTTTGCACCGCGCGTACAGCGGAAACTGCGCCGCCGCCATTTCTTCACGAGTGGTGAGTCAGGAGCAGGTTCCAAAATCTCCAGTTCACAGGTGGTGTTCACGAGTTGTGAACTCACTTGAACGCAATTCACAGGTTGTGAACTGGGAAACACCATATTCACCGCCCCGTATGAATGCAGCATATCCCCCAGTTACGGATACTCAGCATAACCAGAGCAGGCCACTACAATAACTTGGTAACCAGTCACCATAGCAACATGCTTGTTTTATACACTTACTTTATTTCACATTGTTAGCTTTGTGTCACCATAGCGATGTGCTTTGCGTTACACTCACTGTCAGTCTGGTGTAACAATAGCAATGTGCTTTGGGTTATAGAGATAGCCTTGTGTAACTATAGCAATGTGCTTTGCGTTTTAAGAGCTAGCCTTTCGCAACAATAGCAATGTATTTTGCAGTGGTGCTAGCTTTTGTTTAACCATAGCACCATCCTTCACAGTCATAGCAATTGGTTTTTTAAAAACCGGTAGTCTAGTGTACAGTAGTGACACTAAGGTAACAATGCTTTACCTTACACTCACTGCCAGCCTTGCGTAACCATATCAATGTGCTTTGAATTACAAAGGTAGCCATTTGTAACTATAGCAATGTGCTTTTGTTACATGGCTGGTGGTGTGATCATAGCAACGCGCTTCACGACATAGTGCTTTTTGTTGTTTAAAGCTGCATAGTCCAACAACGAATAAAATTTACAAAACCAAAACAATTATGTAGAATTGATTCTACATAATCTAACTCAGATACTAATGCACATATTAAGCATGTGTTGCCACATAGAAAGGAACACTGAGGCAATTTAATAGAATATGTTACTGCAAAAGCCTATCGTGTCAGTTTTGGCAAGCTTGCCAAAACTAATTTGACATGTTTGCACATAAAAGTTCACTATTTAAAATACAAGTTACTCAAAACTAAATTAAAGTAGATAATGATCAATTTAATATATTTATCCCAGAAAAAGCTGTGACTATGCAACTTTAAACTGGCAGGATACTGCACTGTTGTGGCGTATTTCTTTTGACACAAAGGTAACAATGTAAGCAGGGACCATCCCGGCACTAGTCAGGCGTCACGACGAGTCACCAGGACACCGTGTGTAGAACACCTATGGTGTTTAGTGGAAATGAACACAATCCCCGACTGTACCACCCACATACACATACACGATTGATAAAGCACCAGCGCGTGTTCACTATACAACAAATTATGCTATGTGCGGTGAGGCGGTTTCGGCTGGTATTATTCGGCCTTTTTCTTCTGCCCTTTCTCCTGTTTGGGCTTGGGCTCATTGATGATGCTGTCGAGTTTGGCCTGGATGTTTGAGAAGGAGTCGGCGCCCAAGTAGTCGATCTGCCCCTTCTCCCACCGCGCCCGACGCTCGTGGTCAGGCACCGCCTCCTGTAGGGAAGATGGAGGAAGGGGGTGGGGTGGGGGGCGCGGGGAACTTGATAAAATCCGTAGTGTTAATAAACCCATGTGGTAATATTCATTACACAACTCGGTGGCTTGACTGATCCGATTAACATTTTAATTTTTTTTTGGTATTTCGGTTGATTCAATTTTAATTTCCCTTTCTAGTATTGAAAAAAAAAAACAGCTTTAAAAGTTTAATAAACTCGTTATTACCCTAATATCAGTTTTGAGTCATTCTGACCTCTGGATGGTTTATCGACTTGAAATATAGCCAAGTTCATTCCAGGGTACTTCGAGCCTCAAATCCCACATCGGGCAATAACTGAATTATAACTATTGTTATTACTTCATTTTATGGTGAAGTGTACTTGTATGTTGATAATTGCACATGTTCTTGGTCAAACAAGGTCAAACTTCTGAAACATTTTTAATAGATGAATAGTAAAAATTTGGTAAAAGTACTAACAAATTATAAACGGGCGATTGTGGGCAGCAGCTCAGTGCGCATGCTAGGCGGGAAAATGTATATTAAGCTTGAGCTTATGAATTCAAATACTGGCTACTGATAACTTCTATTGTGTTCATTAAGGCTCTAACAGTGCAGAATATATATAACCACGAAATCCTATTGTCCAAGTAAGTTGAAATTGACTAACCTCACACCTTTGTACAGGCCATCCAGTGTCGACCCCAAGTGGATGGAGGGTATATTTAATTTATTTCAAAATACCGGTGAAGTGGCCAGGCTTGTATACATTAAATGTCACATTCGTCCTTGTATAAGTGGTCTAAGCTGCATTGTTTTCTGCATGTGCCGATTACGCTATACTGTCGGTACTGCACCTTGGTGTACCATTATGTACCAGAAATGCATGTACCAAATTAGCCACTGCTACATATTTGCTATGTCTGCAGTTAGCATTTCATGTGTTAACAAGTATAACACTGTCTCGCGGACAACATTGTCTCGCGTAACAATACCAAAAACTGCTAAACCGACCACCTCCCTTAATGGACCATTTAAAGTGGGTCCCATGGTCGGTCGACTCAAGAGATTTTACTGTATATTAATAAATACAGTGAAACGGTCATAACGCTACCGGTAGGGTCCATAAAATGCCATCGCGAAAAAAACCAGGGTTCAAATTACTGGATCACCTTTCAATTAAAGAATGACTGCTCAATTAGGAGTCCAATTAATAATCGCGTTATATCCGAATTCGAGTTAAATCGGGGCGCGTTATAACAGGGTCACACTGTACCCAGACGGCAGGTCACCATTACAGATAAGCGTTTACGCACCTGGTAGCTGTGCATCTGAGGCTCGATGTGCAGGGTGGCCATGTTCTCCACAATCTCAACCTGAAACCGCAAAATTAATTAACACGGGAGCCACAGCGTATACACCAATATGTAGACTTATTCACAAAAAGGCATAATCTTCAATCATGGGATATGAGATACAGGGTATTAAACAGGGACAGACCCCTCCATTCAGATGGGTTTTTAAAGCTTGTTAATATTATGATGCAAAAAAGTTTGTTTTATTTAACGACACCTCTAGAGCACATTGATTTTTATTATTGGCTATTGGACATCAAGCATATAGTCATTTCTTTGGAGGAAACCCACCGCAGCCACATAGGCTACTCTTTCCAATAAGCATCAAGGGGTCTTTATATTATATACACTTTCCCACAGACAGGACAACACATACCACAGCCTTTGATGAACCAGTTGTGGACCACTGGTTGGTATTACGATGTCATGCACAGTGTTTGTTAAATAGTTTCTCGGGGAACCTTTATCAAAGAAACGCTGGTATGGCACTGGTCGGAAAACGGTTTACCAAATAACAGTTACACATCGAGAATTTAAAGCTGCATAATCCGATGAAATCTAAGTTTCCGAAGCCAGATCTCACCTAGATTTGATCCTACATATATCTAATTTAGACACTGGTTCATTCAGTAAACATTACTTTATTGATGAATAGAAGGAACACCAAGTTACTTTAATTGAACTTGTCAACGCTGGAGTCATCTCCTGCATTTCGGTGTGCACACCAAAACTTTGCATGTTTTTACTTCAAATATCTCTAATATTAACCTTTTAAAATAAGTTACAAAGAACAGATTTGAATGATCAACCGCACACATCTAAAAAAAAAAAAAAAAAAAAAAAAAAAAAAATTGCAGAAACTTAAAACCATTGGATTATGCAACTTCAACAAAACTTGATAAGGTGAGAAGTGATGTCCTTACTGCAAGTGCTTCATAGTACTGCTGCCATGGTGTGTTGGGATGAGGGATCAATATAATGTGAGGAACATGGACAATACTAAGGACCAGTGCATGAAGCTACACGGCTTCACGCCTACAAGACTCAACATGTCCACTCAGTGAGCGCACACAGCATATAGCAGACAACTTATGCACCTACACAACAGCCACGCACATTTCTCCCGGTCACGTTTCAAAATGGCCGACCGCAATGCATTATGGGACTAGATCAAGACAGTCAAAAAACGCTGTGAGAGAAAAATACGGTCTCACTTTTTGGTATATTAAATGGTGGGATGTACATGGACAATTCAATAATATTGCAGTTATACATTTGCATAATCCGATGATTACCAAAAAAAAGATTCTACTACATTTCGAAAATTATATTAGGATGATCAATTGCTAACTTGATATTTGATGTAAAAACATTCAAAATAATGTTGGCATGCACACCAAAATGCTGGCCACCATATTGCATTACTTAGCAGTAGTGACAGGTTCCACTAAATTGACTTTCCTAAGCAGCAACGTTTACTAAGTGAACCAATATCGAAGTTGGATATTTAGGATCAAATCTTCGGATTATCCAACTACTAATGGAGAATTGAAAACCAGGTTTCAATTTATATTTATCCATGCATAGCCTGAACATAACACATTTTAACAAGTCTCAATTGGTGCAACAACCTTTTCGCAAGATAAAAAGTTTCATGTTCTGGTGTGATTCAAAGTACTACAATAGACCTATTTCATATTACATCAGCATAGGTATCTGGGTCAGTGCGCGCACGGTTTGGCTGCGGGACGACACACTGGCTATGAGCAATCTTCATAGAGAAAAGGTGAAATATCTCTAAAACCACACCACTTAAAAACAAACTGCTTGGAACACATAGAAAACATATTCAACAAATAGGTTATATTAAATTTATACGGTATGGGTTCTGCATTTCTATTAATTTTGAATAAAATAGATGTTTTGCACAGCGCGTATTGGCAAACTCAATGCATTGTCAATAGTTGTGACCAATCTTCAGACAGAAAAAGTGAAATATCTATAAAACCACATGACCTAGACAGAAATCGTTTGGAACACATATAGAAAACATATTCAACAAACAGATTATATTAAATTTATATGGTTAGGGTTCTGCATTTCTATTAATTTTGAATAAAATAAACATGTTGCACTGCACGTACCGGCAAACTCAATGGCAGTGTGCCTTCGTTCTGCAGCCAAGCTGCACACGCATACACAATGTTTATAAACCTTGAAAGGGGTCTATTGGCCAGCTTGCAATACATCAGATCCAGCCCAACAATGTCGCAGCAATGCACACGCACAGTGACTCACCATTAACCGGGAAATGTTCCATTTAGCACATAATTATGAAAGACACAGCATAATTTACAGCATGTAGTTACTTATTTGCACTCACACAGCACCCCATAGCCACCCACTACCAGAGCTTTGTAGGGAGCTGATAAATGTATGCCATTAATTTTATACTAGTCACTAAAGGAAGCACCAGTAAACTTATATTCAAAAATACAATATAAATATATTTACAATGCCATTTTAATTTTAGCTTACTACTGAATATCGTAATGTATTTACAGCAAGTACACTTCTATATTGAATAAGTGCCGTAGCTGGGAGAGTAAGCTGGGCTTAGCACTTTAATATCAGCCACTATCAAGTGGAAATAATGAAGGAGGGTGGGTGGGAGGTTACTATATAGGACGTACTATATAAAAGCAGTAAATTCAGAAAACTCGTATTGGGGTGGTTGTTGCTAATCCGGGTAACCATGCAGTACAGGATTGACATCAGCTTCAAAGTCTACTCATGACATCAAATGTGTTGGTGTTCTACCTCGACCTGACATTACCCTGATACGGAGCAAACCAGTTATTGCTATATGGGTCCTTGTCAGAAACTACCACATTTGTGACATGGAAAGCAAAAGTGAAAACATTCCAATAATAATATTCCAAATAGCAGATACCATGTTCAGATGTAGGTTAAAGCCAAGATTCCATATATGCGGTATGTGAATCCGGTGTGGTGGTTTCAGTGGGTTCCCGTGCTCAGAGGTGTCCCTCGCGTCTGCGCTGCTTCTGCGCATGCGCGGATTTCGCATCAACGGGCCGTAATCGATTAACACGACCCGGGCGACTCGGGTCATCCGAGTCGTCAGAAATTCAAATAGAACACGGCGAGTGGAGTCGACAAATACACGTGCCATGTGCATAAAAAGAATAACTTAGATTAATTAAATGGAAATATAGGTAAACTGGGCCATCATAAAATACTTTAAATCCTATTTTGCTGTATTTTTATCGGTTATTAAAAAAAAAAAAAAAAGATTGTCCACCCGAGCGCGGAGAAGCGTATTCGATTATTCGACCCGAGTTTGTAGGATATGCGCATGCGCCAATAAGTGGCTCAGGTGACCCGAGTTGATGCGAAATCCGCGCATGCGCAGAAGCAGCGCAGAAGCGAGGGACACCTCTGAGCACGGGAACCCGCTGAAACCACCACACCGGCAAAAAAAAATCGAAAAGCATGTAATGGCATAGTAGTGCTTTCATACCTCCGAATGCGAATGCAGCAAATGGATCGACCTATGGACCGATCGGTGCGAATGCTGCTGCATTTGCCATAGAAAAGAACAATAACTTCCTTTACAAATTTGGAGCAATAAACCCCAAAAATGGCATCGGTATCTTTTTTTTGTGTCTTTGTTTCACGACCGCCCAGCACAAAAGGTAGACATCGGCTATTGGGGCTCGGCATGGGTACCTATGCCGCATATATGTGTATATGTCAGAGTTGGGACCAAAACAAATTCACCTTTTGATTTTTATCTTATAGAAACTGAGAAAAACTGAGAAAAACATTAATATTAACATCCACGCATATCATTTTAATACAACAAATTCAAACATGAATTGGTTACAGTTAAGCAAAAAAGTATGTCTTACAAAAAAAAAAGTTGATAAAAAGATTGGTGTCAATATGCAAATTTTCACAATTTCATATCATGAAATCATATAAGCATATTTTGGATACATTTTGAGGGATAGATTAAATACATGTATTGCTAAAAAAAAACCACGTAATACACAGAGACAATAACTAACGCAAAAGATGGCTTAATTATTAACAATATGTTTTGTTTGTTGTTTAACAATATAACATGGAAACAAAATGTGATACATAGTTTCTGAGAACGACCCATATCCTAGTAATACATAGCTCCAAGCTAGGTAGCGCTGTTACAGTTTCAGCCATCTGGGCCGCGTTCAGGGTCTGTCTCGGAGGCGCCGCGATGCTTTTTGGCCTAATACCGTTCAGAGTGCGCCTCGGCGACGTCTCGGCGACGCCTCTCTTTTCAGACTGGAGATGAAAAGCGCCTCGAAAATGGCCACCGCATTCAGTGCTTTCAGCCAATTACAGCACAGCTTGTCCATTGCAAATGGCCGCCGCCTGTATATTCCCACCACAAACCTACATTTTTACACCAGTTGAAGTGGGTAAGAGCTCAATGTGCAGCAAGCTCTCCGGGTAAACCATTTGTAGGTGGCTTTGGTGAAATAGTTCAGTATTTGCATGTCTACGAAGAACAGCACCAACTTCTAACCAGCGGCAGACCATGGCTCCATGACCCTCAACTTTATTTTTAATTATTATTATTATTATACCCTTCCCACTACTTTCATGTCTTCACCTGTCGTGTTCAGAGGAAATGTGTGGGATTACCAATGCTATTATTATATTTGTTAATATGGAATGTTTCGCTTCGATATACCATGTGTAAAGGTCTACGTGTTGCACCTAAATAAAAGATCAGAATTTATTTGAACATAACATTTTATATTAAGGATTTAAGCAACTCAAAACCATCGAGAACGTTCATTATATTTTATCATGCCAGTAATATCACTTAAAATATAATTCGAGCGAAATGTGTTCCGAAGGGAAAACAACTTCCCCAAGTTGGATATTTAGGTGGGTTCATTGTTGTTTGTTTGTTGTTGTTTTACGTCCTAGCAACATCTAAGGTCATATCAGGACGGGTACCGACTTGTGACAGTGCACACTCATGGTGACTTTATAGTGCTGCCCCACTGGGAAATCAGGCCGTCGGCACCATGACCCGATGTCCCACTCAGTCACATTATCCTGACACTGAGCTAACCAGTCCTTGCCCTATCCTATTAATGCCGAGCGCCAGGCTAGGAAGCGACAAGTACCAATTTTAAAGTCATTGGTTTGACTCGACCGGGAACCGAACTCCCGACCTTCCACACACGAGGCCCACGCTCTACCGATTAGGCCACCGCGCCCGGTTAGGTGGGTTGATGTATACTATGCTCTTTGCGTTACAATACCGCACGTTCGGTACTCCCTATTATATTTATGTTTGAAATTCCTCAGAACGAGGCTGATCACAGTCTGAAGCAGTAAGTTCAATTCTTTTAGACTACATTCCTTCTATATGGCCAAATAGAAGCCATTACACTTAGCCCAATATACTTCTGCACCTGAGTGGCCTAAATAGTGGCTAGTAATGGCTTGTGTTTTGTAATATCTAGTGGTGAAAGTTGGAGGCAACCATACAAAAAAAAACACTGAAAAAACCCTTGGTTAGTTAAGATATGAATAATATATATTGATATGCATATTTGTGAAATTAATTCTTGAACATTACTTGCATGAACATGCTATTTTGAGTCACTATTTGATTTACACTACATGACGTTATATTGTTTCCCTCATACCATGTGAGGGGTCGACGGTAAAAATAAAATCATTTGCCATACAAATAGTGAAGAATGAATATAAAAAAGGAAATAATAGAACAAAGATAAAAACCAAGATTTGAGAACAGTAATCAGTGAAGGCGTATAGCACAATGAGTAATTGTGCTATTGAAATATCTGTTCCATGCTCACCTGTACGCATATGGGACAAGTGACACCCCCGCGTGACGCTAATAATAGCCAACTCCCGTCTACATTCTAACAGCCCAATGTTCTACACCTAGTACCTGTCGGTGCAACTAGCACTATTACCTTTCCAATATATAACCTTGTTGGGGATGCTAACATTCATCCACAGAAATAAATTTTAAATCCAACTTATGTGTACACATATATATATTAGTACTACTATACACCTATTTCATATGACATCAATATAGGTATCTAGGTCAGTGTGTGCACCTTTTGGCTGCAGGACGACACACTGTCACAGGGGGCATAATCGATTTATTAACTCGGGTCACCCGAGCCACTTTTTGGCGCATGCGCATATCCTACACACTCGGGTCGAATAATCAAATACGCTTCTCCACGCTCGGGGTGGAAAAAAATGGTGGCTTAATCCAGAACTTTTTTTTATTTTGTTAATACTAATAGCCGATATAACTACAGCAAAATAGGATTGCATAGTTTAGTTATATTTCCATTTCATTAATCTGTGTTATTACCAACAAAAAACATGCAGGTCTGGTATGGGTGGCTTATTATCCTGCAAGACGGTACCAGCACAAATGTGACGTCATCGTTCCTAGCAAACCCCAGCCAAGAGGTGGGTTACTGGGGTCGGGTCGTTTTGAACACAGCATGTGTTTTTGTCAACTCCACTCGCTGTGTTCGATTTGAAATTCTAGCAACTCGGGTGACCCGAATCGCCCGGGTTGTGTTAATCGATTATGCCCAGAGATAACAGATTCACCCTGTACTTGTAGTACACGGGTGAACAGCGACGTAGTCTAAATATTGGCGAAAATAGCTTTAGTATGGAACAGGAAGTAGAATGCCTGGCTCTAGTATCAAATCGGTACTTATATTAGCACAGAGTTGGTGAAATGGGAGAGAATGCAAAAAGACAAGATGGCGGCCATAGAACGACATCGATTTTACCTTTAAAATCTATTAAACTATATGTTTTATTGTATTTTTCAACTCAAAGGTAGCGGGGAAATGTGAAAACATATATAAAGAATAAATGTTGCTTCTTAGATTGTGAATTTAGGCTCTCATTGCATTTCCCCACTTTTTTGACAGTTTTTATATAGCTTTGATATTCACCCGTGTACTGCAAGTACGGGGTGAATCCTTTATCTATCTGTCACATTGCAAACTCAATGACTATGAGCAATCTTCATAAAGAAAAAGTGAAATATCTCTAAAACCACACCACCTAGACACAAACCGCTTGGAACACATATAGAAAACATATTCAACGAATATATTATATTAAATTTATACGGTTAGGGTTCTGCATTTCTATTAATTCTGAATAAAATTAATGTTTTGTACTGCGCATAACGGCAAACTCAATGCATTGTCAATGTCCGTGAGCAATCTTCATACAGAAAAAGTGAAATATCTCTAAAACCACACCACCTAGACACAAACTGCTTGGAACACACAGAAAACATATTCAACGAACAGATTATATTAAATTTATATGGTTAGGGTTCTGCATTTCTATTAATTTTGAATAAAAATAATATTTTGCACTGTGCGTATCGGTAAACTCAAGGCAGTGTGCCTTCATTCTGCAGCCAAGCTGCGCACGCATACACAATGTTTATAAACATTGAAAGGGGTCTAGAGAATCCTGTAGTAATACTACGAGAGCCCTCAACACTCACCTGCTGTTTGTCGGGGGGCCAGCTTTCAACTGACTGGCTGGTGTGGTCTATTTATACTTTCACGCCTGATAGTTGACCTCCGGTATTAGGAAGGTTACGTAAGAATCAAGTCCTGAGTGAGCAGTCATTACCGACTTCTCAGTCAACCATTACGACATACACGACGCCTACTTCTTACATAAGCATATTCAGCGCTGAAAGGAGAGGGACAACCGGCCACGGTTGAACTTGTCTGAGCCCGTTTGAACTTCCCGGAAATGGACTTTCCTCTTGTTTTCGCAAGAACTCAGTGTCAGCCAATCAGAGCTGTTCTTTTTTATTGCAAATGGCTGCCCCCTTTGGTGGCCACCATTTGCAATGAAAAGAACAGCTCTGATTGGCTGAGAACAGTTCTCAGTGTCAGATAGGGGGCAGCCATTTGCAATAGAAAAGAACGGCTCTGATTGGCTCAAATTATGGAAAGGTCCCAGTCGAATACATCCATTTTTTTTTTTTAGTAGTTTCTGTTCAGACATTGTCACACATTTATGTATCTTTTGCAGGGATTTAAGGGTTTGAAGTATATTTGAAATTTATCTACATCAACCACTGTTTAAATCACACAATATCAGTACTCAAAGATTGGGAAACTCATCCCGCAAAGGTTTGCTCAATATGGGACAGTAGTCACCCGATTTTCCTCCTTTTCTCGCTGTGGACCCTTCTCACTTCTTACCCCGCCCAGCAACTTCTAAAAATGGCACAAAACCCGCTGTTGCAGTTTCCCAGGGACACCAGTTTCCCAGGGACACATCGCTTCTGCACACGCGTCAAACTCGAACAGCATCGTCACTAACCTTATAAATTTAATATAATGTTTTTGCTAAACATGTTTTCTATATGTGTACCAAGCTATTTTTTTTATAGGTGGTGTAGAGATATTTCACTTTTTCTGTATTGTCTGTATGAAGACTGCTCACGGCCATTGACAATGCCTTGAGTTTGACGGTATGCGCAGTGCAAAACGTTGGTTTTATTCAAAATTAATAGAATTCAAGAACCCTAACCTTATAAATTTAATATAGACTTTATGGTAAAGATGTTTTCTATATGTGTTCCAAGCAATTTGTTTCTAGATGGTGTAATTTGGGAGATATTTGACTTCTTCTGTATGAAGATTTGCTCACGGCCGTTAACAATGCATTTGAATGGAAGTGTCCCTGGCAAACTGGTGTCCCTCAGAATCCGCATCACCGCCAGTAAGTAATACCGGAAGCGGGCTCATGCTGACCCGTATCAACGCTGCAGTGCACGCCGCCTGTCGTGGGTACCAGTGCAAGCTGTAGGGTGCCCTGATCATCAGAGCAGGGCACAGACACATTACATGTATATATGTGGGTCAGACTACATCGCGGTTCCGAATGTGCATGCGCTGAAAACTGCATTGGGAGCAAAGCAAAGGCGTACGGCAATAGACTACATCACGGTTCCAGCGGCGCGGTGCATTGTGGGATGCATCAGAGCAAAACATACCCCCCAAAAGCACATGGCACATGCTAATACACTGGATGCAGCTATGAAATGTGCTAGTTTCAGATCATCTCAGCTCTTGTTTGAAACATAGAATACCAGCTAAAAAAATATATATAATAAATTAAGATATTAATCTTTTATCCAGCATTGCATTTACATCAATATAATCAGCAGATCTTATGCCATGTGCATTTAGATTTAGAAAGATCTAGGCATTCAGACTAGTGTTAGAGCCATAGCCAGAGTACTCAATGCATTGTCAATGGCAGTGAGCAATCTCCATACAGAAAAAGTAAAATATTGATAAAACCACACCACCTAGAGACAAACCGCTTGGAACACATATAGAAAACATGTTTATCAAAAAGATTATATTAAATTGATATGGTTAGGGTTTTGGATTTCTATTAATTTTGAATAAAACTGACGTTTTTCACTGCGCGTATAGGCAAACTCAATGGCCGTACGCATTTGCTTTGCTCCCAACGCCGTTTTCAGCGCATGCGCAGTCGGAACCGTGATCTAGTTTATTGAGTTTGCCAATACGCGTAGGGCAAAACTTCGATTTTATTCAAAATAAATAGAAATACATAAGAATTTGGCACAAACATGGACGGAAGGATGCAATATAATAATATAATGAATATGTTTAAGACACAACTCTCCATAATTAAGCATGTTGAGGTAAGAAACATACAATTTCAGTCACTTTACAGGCTGATGTTTACATAACCATTGATTAGCCAGAAGTAATTCTTGTTCTAAATATTAAAATGTCAAATGTGTCAACAAAAACTTGTTTCAAAGAAATATATAACCAATATCTGATTAACCCTACTCATTTTCTATTTCCATATGTCATTAATCATAGGATATAACTAAAAACATGAATAAAATAAGTAAAACTGACTCTGGCTATGGCTCTACACTAGTCTGAGTGCCTAGATTTGTCTAAATCTAAATGCACATGACATAAGATGTGCTGATTATATTGATGTAAATGCAATGCTGGATAAAAGATTAATATCTTACTTTATTATATATATTTTTCTAGTTGGTATTCTATGTTTCAAACAAGAGCTGAGATGAGCTGAAACTAGCACATTTCATAGCTGTACCCAGTGTATTAGCATGTGCCATGTGCTTCTTGCGGGTTTGTTTTGCTCTGACGCATCCCACAATGCACCGCGCCGCTGGAACCGTGATGTAGTCTATTCTCAGAAAACTGTACCACATTTTTCGTTTCCATGTTACATTCCTAATGAGTTTGCCTTCTTTTTGGGGGATAGTAAGTCAAATAATTATTGTTGACGGTTTTAATTATATTAGCAATACTACATGTAATTAATCTATCTCACAAAATTTATCCAAGATATGCTTATATGATTTTGTGCTGAAGTAGAAACAGAAAATGTGCATATCCGACACCATACATCTACACACAAAAAATTTCAACTTTTTCTTCTTCTAAGAAACAATTCTCTTGTCTTAAGTGAAATCAATCAAATATTTGAATTTATTGTGTGTTAAAATGATGTCATGAATGGATGTTACACTGTTAATTTCAACAGCTTTCTCAGTTTGTATAGGATCAAAATCAAAAAGTGAAAATAAAAAATGTCAAGTTTGACATATGCACAACATTTAAACCTCAATATATTAATTCTATTATTTTTAATGTTTTCTGCTATTATTTGGAATGTTTCCACTTTTTGTTTCCATGTCACAAAAGTGGTACACAGTTTCTGAGAATGACCCATATACACCTACTTAATGGCATCCTTTCACATTTATTGTTATAGGGCACACCTATCGCGTATTGATATTAAACTAGACAAAGTTATCTAGTGGTTGAATCTAGTTTTATATCAATCGGCAACGTATGTCACGTTAATAGTGAAAATACCATGTTAATTATTTATCACATCATTCCAGTGTTATGTTTTATTAATATTAATAAGTAGAATTGTCAACTTTGGGATGGGTTCCTTTTAATTGAATATTTAACTCAAAATGACCTGGAACTATTTTAAATCCATGTACTGTTATTTACATCCGGAAATTGTGGAGTATCAGACGAGTTCAGTTAGAACGGTATGCGCACTCCATTAGTACAGTTGGTTGGTTGTTGGAGTTTTACGTCCGGCCAACATATAAGGTCATATTAGGACGGCTCCCCCTAGTACGTCCTCGCTTAGCACTGACAGCCTCGTTCGGGACCCGTGGTGTAATACAAGTTTGTTTGTTTGTTGTTTTACGTCCTAGCAACATCTAAGGTCATATCAGGACGGGTACCGACTTGTGACAGTGCGCACTCATGGCGACTTTATAGTGCTGCCCCACTGGGAGACCAGGCCACCAGCACCATGACATGATATCCCACTCAGTCACATTGTCCTGACACTGAGCCAACCAGTCCTTGCCCTATCCTAATAATGATGAGCGCCTGGCTAGGAAGCGACAAGTATCAATTTTTAAGTTATTGGTTTGACTTGACCAGGGTTCGAACCCACGATCCCATGGTCTATCAACACGGGAGACGGACGCTCTAACTCATTCGGCCATCCCGTCTGGTCGTGTAATAAAAGTGCCTGTTTGCTAATAACATCTTGTGTGTTGGAGGTTTTTCGTCTTAGCAACACTCACGATCATATCAGAACATAATGCCGAGAGAAGTGGCGGGCGACTACAGTGCTGTTTTGTAATAAATCACACGCGCTCAGGTGCTCAAGTCTAACTACAATAGGCGAGTGGAAGAAAACAAGTCAATCTCAAAGTATAATAAACTAACATTTCACAAAACAAGACGTCGAGTCTTAGCAGTTGGAGCCCCAGCTAACATGCGCACATTCGAAAAAGAAAAGAAAAAGAAAGAACCTACAAGACGACAAATTGAAGATAAACTGGAGAAATCATTTGCTAAATAAAGTAAAGGAAATGATTCCATATGAAATACGGAGGAGGGTACTGGGAAAGACTTGCGACAGATGTATGTGATTAAGGCAGCGTGACTGTATTCAGAACTATGAACAAGGAATATCCAGCAAATTAAAATTATTACCACATCTTGTCTTGGTTGTGAAAACGACGCAACCTCCTGATTGCCCCAGAATAAATAGATAGCATTAGTCGAAGGTTGCCTCAAAGACCCATAAATTAGACGGCAATGTTGTTTATTGTGCGGGCTGGGGCGTGGGAGGGTAGTTGATAATTTGTTAAAACTCTGAGATAGTCTTTAACTGTACCTGCCAGAAGCATACGAAATGTAAATATTAAAGCCGCATAATCCGATGAAAGCAGAAGCAAATCACTTTCCTACATTTGGTATAATATATCCAAATTAGATGCTTATGCACTCATTTAACATTTACTGCAGTTTGTTTACCCGTTTTCAAGCAGAGAATAAGATCAAAGTCCGCATCCAGTATTTGGATGCGCACGGCAAAATTAATTTGGCATGTTTTCAGTTCAAATATCTCAGGAGTCAAAATTACTTCAAACTAACGGAAAGTAAATAAGGATTAATCAAATATTTATTTCAGGCATATAGCAGAAACTCAAAAACATCAGATTATGCAACTTTAAATTTGGCATAGCTTTTCTTTTTGTGAAGACGATAGTAAAGGCTCTGTCACACATCACCGGATTGGGGAAACGGAAAGAAACTGAACAAAGTCCGTTGATATCCGGTAAAGTCCAGTTTGTGTCCATTGCATATCAGTTGCATATCTGTTGATATCCGGCTTGATCCGTTACAAGTTTTGAGCATGCACAAAACTTGTAACGGATTGCGCCGGACTGACCTATGTGGTTATTATCCGTTACCGTCTGTTACATATCCATTACACGTCCGTTGCGTTAGTTAGAGTTCTTTTTGTATTCTGATTTGTCCGTTGATCATTAGATACGTTATCAACCGTTACCATCCGTTACATAATCGATACATTTCAAGTCCGAATAACACCGGACTAGAATATTCTGTCTGTTGCTCAATCCGCCATAGTGTGACAGGCGCTTTAAAGGGAATCTCAAATTCTTTTGTTAAATTATTAGATACTGCTGAAAATGTGTAATCAATGACGATATCCATTGTAATCCACTGCCACCCAACAGGCGAGCTAACAGTGATATCGAACTAGCCTGATCACACATCACTGTTCTTCTATAAATATTTTATGCTTAAATACACTAAAATTTCATCTATTCTATCCAAATTGCTACAATTTTAAAGTTAAAGGCATTTAAATAATCCAACATTAGCCTGATCACACATCACTGTTCTTCTATAAATACTTTATGCTTAAAATTAAATACACTAAAATTTCATCTATTCTATCCAAATCGCTACAATTTTAAAGTTAAATGCATTTAATTAATCCAACATCGCACAAATATGGGGTTTTGTGCCCTCATGCCCCTGACATGCGCATCGACTTCAGATTTACCTCGATTACACATCCCAGGGGCTCTCATGGCTTAAACCTCATATCTGGCAAGAATTTCTTGTTATTGATTAGATCCTACTTTAGACAGGTCCATTATGAATTCCATTCTGCCAAGAGTAAGTGATGTCCAATCACTTCCAACTCTACTACAGTGAGAGCTCAGTATCAATAAATTGCAGATGTCTTGATAGACTGGTCAGGGAAGCACTTAATAGAAATGCCTAATTTGTTAACATTAAATATTTAGTCATATCAGCTAACAGCCTTAATCTAGCACACCCTTAGTTAAAAGCTCACCCTTGCAACCAGACTTAGCCATATACAAGGCATTTAGATTTAACCTCCGCCATGTCTACAAGCAGTACACCCACCCGGGTACCGGCAGCGCCATGAAAAACTCATGGAATGGTGCTTTTTTTTCATCAATATTCACAAGGTCATAACTATCTCTATATGGATTTGATTTTGATGAAATTACATCACTTAGAAGATCAACATATGTTCTATCTGCTGATGTTGTTGGATTGAATATATAATACGTTTTTACTTAAGTAAAATCCATTTATATGATGAGTGTATTTAGTGAATATTCCTTCATCACTGATGTAAAGAATGACCCTGCAAACAGGTGATCTTTAATTGGCTCATGCTCCCTTGCGCTACATCATAGACAGTCATGGGTGGGACCAAAAGAAACGCCAGGACCTCAGCTTTCTAGCCATATATGGTTTGCCCTAGGATAAAAAAGTCAATCATGGTAAATTCTGCAATTTAAATTATTTCTAAAGTTTAAAACCATGTACTAAATTTTAAAATATTTGAAATCTAATAAGATTTGGTATGGATAGATAAACAATTTCATTCCCTTTCCAATGGTACCAATGTTACTATAGAGCTAGTTAGTGCAAGGAGCCGCAGACAGAATATTGATACCAACCTCTTTGGGCTGTTGCTGTCCATAGTAGTTTCACAATGATGACACACATGTACAAACATGTATCTGACATTGCTGTATATTTCAATATATTACAGAATATGTAATCTAATAGTGTGGCAAATTTAGGGAAGATCCTCCCATTGCTTTAGGTACAGTGAATATTTAGAGATTTATTTAAGTCAATATTTTTGGTTTTAGACACTTTTAGTTTGTATTTTAAATCAAAATCCAGGTTTTGATATTTTTAGTTAAATTATTGGTATAGCTAATAGGCATTAGTTCCATATACTATGTGTGGAAAATCTGAAGAAGGTCCAACTATTGGATGAGCCACAGTGAGTATTCAAAGATGGATGAATAAATTAATATTTTAGATTTAGATCTTTCTTTTGTATGTGCAATCAAAATGCCCGTTTTATATTTTTAGATAGAATATTAATAGGATAATGTGTGTTACGTCCAGATGATGTACACTGTCAATTTATAGGAAAATACAACAATTGGTTAAGCTACAATGACATTTAAATATTTATCAAATTGATATATTTGGTTTTCTGACTATTCTGCCCTATATGCAATATTTTCCATATTTCTAGATAGAAATTAACCTCAGTGACTGGTTATTCTCATACTGTGCCAAATGTGAGGAGACCCGAAAGATTGTTTAGCTGCAGTGAGCTTTCAAAGATTGAAAATTTGAAATATTTCACATACAAATGCCTTTTACAGGCAAATAATTACACTTTTTCACATTTTAGAATGCAAATATCTTTTGATTCTCTGGACAAAGAGATCTGAAAGAAAATAGGCTATTAGACTGTTATAAATATTTGAACTATTTAGTATTCATTCAGTCTTGTTGCAGTTTTGGAAGAAAATACCATGCTTTGAAAATGGCTATCTGGCCAAATCATAACGATTTTTCCGTTATGAATTGCACTTTTTGACATTGTCTCATTAAAAATCTGCTTCACTAATTGATTTAATAATTGGCATTTTAAAATCCTCTATATGTATACAGTGGAAATTGATTAGCAGAACTCCCTTCACATGGTTCCACTGTTTATTATATGTGGTCAAACTTCCACTTTTAATTCAAAATTAATACATTTCATATATTTAATATTACAAAATTATCTAAAAAAACAAGAATATATATAGCCTAACTGTTTTAGGATTTGGGCTTGTAATTGTAATATCTACAGGAAAGAATGAATATATCGAACCATGTGCCTATTTTTAAATTTCGCTGCCGGTACCTAGTTAGAGCACTCATTAATACTCGTGGCTTTCTTTCAGTTGAAGTTTCAGTCAAGCCTCCAAAATGAGCACGCCTTGGCTGCTGGAACTCACCTGTGAATCTCCCACCGCCGCCTGCCCACCTACCCCAGCACTAGAGCCAGCCCCGCTACCACACCCACTCGGCAGGCAGGCCCCACCGGCCGGTCCGGCGCCGGGAGGCTCGGCCTCTGGACTTGGCACCGAGCAGCCCCGGCCTTCACGGACCGTGTCGGCCGGGACTGGCGGGCGGGCGGGCCCTGCAGGGGGCGCAGTGGGGGTGGGCGCAGTAGGGGTGATGGTGGGTGTGTGGGGCGTGGAGTCGCGGGGCAGGGTGGGAGGAGGCATGGGGTGTATGGAGTTGCTTGATTGGATTGGGGGTGTGTGAGTTTGGGTGTGAGTTTGGGCGTGGGTGTGAGCGTGGGCGTGAGTTTGGGAGTGGGTGTGAGTTTGGGAGTGGGTGTGAGTTTGGGAGTTGGTGTGAGTTTGGGCGTGGGTGTGAGTTTGGGCGTGGGTGTGAGTTTGGGCGTGGGTGTGAGTTTGGGCGTGGGTGTGAGTGTGAGTTTGGGCGTGGCTGTCAGTTTGGGCGTGGCTGTCAGTTTGGGCGTGGATGTGGCGCGTTGGGGCAGCGTGGGAGGCAGACGTGTCAGGAGGGTGTGGAGGAGTCTCCGAGCTAACCGGAGAAGACTGGCAAAAGAAGATAGACGATACAAGATGTAGGTGTTAAGGGTGGTTCAGAACGTATGCTAGAAGCTAGCTGTATAAGCATTCCCCTCCTATCCCATCCCCTCCCCAACACCGTCATGGGAGAAGAAATTAGGTCCGTTTCGTTAATGACTCCAAGCATAAGTGTGTGGGCAAAGAAAACGGCAAAAAGGTGCCGCAAAAGAGTCCACTGAGGTGGCAGATGACAGAGACCTTTCAACCAATGTCCTAGACTACAAATAAAATTAAAATTAAATAAATCACGTTATTACCCAAACTAATCCAGCAGTGTTCATACCAGATAATTCATTACACAACACCTCATCTCAGTGCTAACCGTAGCAGAATTTGCCAAGTCGTGTCTTTGAAGTAATTCCTTTCACATCTGATTTCTTTTAATTCAAATCAAGCTGAATTCCTTCAACTTAAATCAGGGTAGATTTCCAAAGAATTAACAGCCAAGAAATGTTGATTATGTATAATAATTTACCGCATTTATAAACTTAAAGGGTTGGTTGGTTGTTGGAGCTTTACGTCCTGACAACACCTAAGGTCATATCAGGACGGGTTTACAAACTTAAAATAGTCAAATGGAAACATAATAAATGAAAGGCACCAATATGTGGAACTACTTGTAACAATACATGTAGACTGCTTTGCGAATCCTGTTACAGCGGCCTTATTTCTACACAGTTTAGGTAAAGTACCCAAGCATTGTGCTGTCTATTAGGTATGGTTCTCTATAGATACTTGCTTCACTGGGGCTGGGTAATATCCCCTGTTCTGTGAATGAGTCCTCCACTGAAGGCTTGTAGGTGGGAGGGAAACAAGAAATTAGCCTTGAATTATTAACCACAAATGGTGAAGCTCGATAGTTGTATCAGGGAGATCACGTGGTACGACCAGCACAAACTCAGGGTACTATATATACTACTGCAGGGGGTTAAACGGTTAATATGCAGCACCTTAGTGTGGCGTCCCTCTATAACCTTCACAAGAACCGATTCAATGTCAAACGCTCGAGTGGACGAGGCAGGGAGGGCGAACCCCACACAACCGGCCAAAATTGATAGCAATATTAGTGTCATTAAGATTAACAATAGTTTATTGATTACCGCAAAACCAAGTACGAAGAAGAAACATGGGTAGTTGTGTACATTATGCATCCGGCACGTGGTCAATCTACGCCCGATAGTTGACCACGCGCACAAGTTTGTAAGGACACTTCGAAACACGCTGTAATTACACGATGTAAGGCATGGATGGTAAAACAGTTACAGTTAGCAGGGAGAGCTCCCTGTATATAACGCACGGAATACAGTACAGTAGTACTTGTCTTCAACGGACAACTCTGCATCCAGACCAATGGTGTCCTGACACAGCATGTGTGCCTTCATTGGAGGGACAATCAAATGGGGGGAAAAATGGAAAAAATAAGCAATTTGGGCGTTGAAAAAGTACAGAGGGTCGCTAAAGACGGTGTTCTACTGAACTGACAACGTGGCCCTTCACCCTCCAGGGCAGGTATGGGGCACCAAGAGGGTGAGGGGGCGGGATGAGGAACCCCAGAATAATAATATCTTAGCATGCAAATGAGGCCTTCTCATGGCTTAAATAGGTCAAAGTTGAGCATTGCTTTATCACCATATGTACATAGTCAATAACAGATGGTTACGTTCATGCAAAGAATTGTAGACAGCTTCAGTCGCAATTACTGCCGATACTCTTATATCACTATAGTGGGAATTTAAAAGAGAAATACTGGTACAGAAAGTATCTCTTAGATAGAGATGGGGAAATGCACGCTGTGTTGTATAAGCTTGATTAGAAAATCCAAACCTAGGCGCCAAAAGAAGAGGTAATGCAACCCTGAATAGAAGAAAATACAATGACAATTTCCAGTTATTGGACAGCATGGAACAAATTTTGGTTGTTTATGACCGAAAACCACACTTGTAGTATTTAAAACCAAAATCTAGTCATTTGTCTGCTTAATAATATTACTCCCGAGGATCCCCCCTCCCCACGTCCACCGAACATACGAGACTGTCTCAAAAGGTGCTAAGCAATATGGGACAAAACTTTGTCCATTGTAACGATCATCATACTATCTGCTTATGCATTTGCTCAGGATAAACTGATTTGTTTGTTTACATGGTATTTCATAATCCCAATAGAATACATATTGATTTGAAGCAAATGTCCTTGTGTTTTCAGTGTAGCCGTTTCTGTGCCATTTTGCATCAATCGTTAGAATGGACAAAAAAAAGAGAGTTATCACCTTTTGAGACAGGCTCATATAAATACAGAACACACAGCACGGAACATCAACACCCCTACCTGTAATAGATGCCCGGTGGGAACGCGTGATATTTTAATGCCAGTTGGATACTGACAGAGGGGAGGGAAAGACAATTTCTGTAAGATCACTTTTAACATTCTAATACCAATGTACATTTGCAGTTAATAACAATTTTACTTTAAAAAAAAAGTTTTTATAGTATTTGTTAATGAAAGATCAAACGATAACAAAGTCTACGGGAAGCCATAAGGATAGCCCAATGACGACCTGACAAACAATTTATAATCAATTTAAAAAAAAAATCAATGCCCCTGAAACTATTTCCAAGGACAACGTTGCCGAAAAGCTGTCAAAGGAGGAAACAAAACAAAAATGTTACGCGATATTGCTGAGAGCACCGAACAGGAAACTGGGTCAATAAGTTCACTCGTCAAAGTTATAATTTAATACACTTTGAACCACTGCACACCATCCAACCGCCCTTGATACAGCTTTCTATCTACAGAGCCATGGTTATAACCGGGTACCATGCCATCCACCATGGCACTGACACCCGAGTTCAATTTCAAATTCTAATCGGATAGTTTCCTGACAACTTTGCTGACTACAAAGTCTTCCCTTGTTAAGTGCACGGGTAATCTAGCCCTACATTGTGACAAGCTAGTTTTATCCTGGCACCCAGCAGGTTCTATAATCGTCTGGTACAGATATAACCATCGGGGAAACTAGCCACCCTAATCTTCATTACCATGTACACAACCGCCAAGAATTCCAGACAGTTATGCTACAGAAAGGAATCACCAACAATCCCATGACAGAAAAGTCCTGGATTTGTTGTCAGATTTCTGACCTGTTCACTCACCACGTTAGAGTCTAGGTGTTTGTGGACCTTGTCCATGAAGATGTTCCACCACAGCTGTAAGAACTGTTGGTTGTGCTCCACGCCCCCTGAGTGTTCCACCTGCCCCGTCGTCGTGTTGTAGCGTTGGTGCCATGGCTTCGCCGACCCGATAAAGTGCACCACCTTCACCTTGTCCTGGAACCTGGAACAAGACATTGGTTTGTTGCGGATGACATATCCCGTAGTTGCAGGCTGCCTTGTAGACTATATACTGTCTCGGTAGACTACACACCGTCCTGTAGACTACGCACCACGTAACTGTGAAAGTACAAAGTCTGAACACTTTGACTTCTGGATACTGAATGACTTTATTCCCCTCCAGGGTTCAAACCATAGCCGGCCAAACTTTTCCATGATGTCATCTCATTTGCATATATTACAGACGTGTCTAGACGTCTATTACGCATATATCACAATAACTACAGTAAAACCCCTATTATAACGCGACATTGGCGTCCATCAAATATCATCGCGAAAAAAGTGGGCTTACGCTAAATCGGGATTCAGTTTATTGAATTATCTTTGAATTAAAGCTGTATAGCCCGATGAAAGCATAACATTTTCGGAACTAAACAATTAGATTAGTATCTAACTTAGGCACTGGTGCATTTTATATATAAAATTCACCAGTAAGCATTAAGCATTAAGCAAATTAAGCATTCGTTGTTGCATAGAAGGGAATATTTAGTTTTAAAAAAGAAAGAAAAACCATAGGACTATGCAAATTTAAAGAATTCCTGGTCCAATGAAGCGTCAACGTTATACCCGAATTCGTGTTTAATCGGGCCGCGTAAAATCGATGTTTCACTGTACTTGAAAGCAGATAAGGAAGGAGTTGTCTAATTTTACCAGAGATGAGTCATATAACAACATTTTAAATGGAAATCTGACTTCCGGTAAATCTGATATGATATAAACCAGTCGGGGGAAAAAAAAAATCGGAATTCGGCTGAAAATCGGAATTTCTCATCCCTAGTTACGAGAGCAGCGCAACAAGACTCACTGTTTGAAGGCGGGGAGGTAACTGTAGAAAGCCTGCGACACGACGTTGTAGGTGAAGGAGAGGTGCTTACAGATGTCCCGTGTCGCCCAGTCACTGAAGTACAGGTTTAGCAACCCCTGGTCGCCACCTGCTGGGAGGAAAACAAGTGAGACTAGGGAATTCTAAAGGGGGGGTGGGAACCACAACATGTGGAACAAGCGTAAACAAATACAGGAGTGCATCTATTCAGTTGGTTCGTTGTTGGCAACATCTAAGGTCATATTAGGATTGGTAACGACTTGTGACAGTGTGCACTGATGGTGACTTTATAGTGCCGCCTCACTGGGAAATCAGGCTGCCAGCACCATGACCCGATATCGCACTCAATCATATTACCCTGACACTGAGCTAACCAGTTCTTGCCCTATCCTATTAATGCCGAGCACCAGGCTAGGAAGTGACAAGTACCAATTTTATAAGTCATTGGTTTGACTCGACCGGGAACCGAACTCCCAATCTCCCGCACACAAGACCCATGCTCCCATAATACCAAGACATGTGGAACAAGCGTAAACAAATACACTAGTGCCTCTCTTCAGCGACTCCTGTGGTCAGTGAACTACAGCCGCATGCAGACAATCTTTCAATGTGCAAATCATCTATTTCATTTGATCGTCCCTCCAATGATAGTAGTACACCAGGGCCACGTTCAGGGTACGCCTTCGAGACGACTCAGAGATGGCTCGGAAACGTCTTTTTGGCCTATTTGCATTCAGGGTATACCTTGGAAACATCTCCATTTTCAGGTAGGAGGCAAAAAGCACCTCGATAATGGCTGCCGAATTCAGTGGTTTCAGCCAATCAGAGCTATTCTTTTCCAATGAAATGGCTGCCCCATTAGGGGGGGGGGGCCATTTTCGAGGCAACCGACTGCTTTTGCCGTTCAGACTAGTGTGACGTCAGCAATTTCTCTGAGACGCCTCCGAGGCGTACCTTGACCGCGGCCCGTTGTATCAGGACAACATTAGTCTGGAGATAGAGTTGTTCATTGAAGACAGATACTACTGTAGCGTAAATGTCCTCCGACACAACTCGGGCCTTAAAAGGTGAAGATTATAATCGCAATTCTTGTCCTAATGCAAGTTCTATTTGGTTCAATATAAATCTACGCTTTCACCGTTAGATGGGGAACACTAAGATTATATGACAAATTTCTTAGAGGTTCTTTGTACAAAAGAGGTACTTTGATGTTATTTAAATTTGTTCGTTTGTTTACATCCTGGCAACATCTAAGGTCATATCAGGACAGGTACCGTCTTATGACAGTGCACACTCATGGTGACTTTATAGTGCTGCCCCACTGGGAGACCAGAGCAAGGGCACCATGACCTAATTTCCCACTCAGTCACATTATCCTGATACTGAGCTAACCAGTCCATGTCCTCTCCTAGTAATGCCGAGCGCCAGGCTAGGTAGTCACAAGTATAAATTTAGTAAGTCACGGGTTTGACTCGACCAGGTTTCAAACTCCCGACCTTCCACATGAGAAGCCTGCGCTCTACAGACTCAGCCACAACATCCGGTGTGGGTGTGGGTGTGGGGTGTGGGGAGTGGGGAGTGGGGAGTGGGGGTGTGAGTGAGAGCTAGTGTGAGTGTGAGTGTGAGTGAGTGGGAGATAGTGTTAGTGTGAGTGAGTGTGAGTATGATTATGAGTATGAGTGAATGTGAGTGTGAGTGTTTGTTGTTTCACATCCTAGCAACATCTAAGGTTATATCAGGACAGATACTGACTTGTGACAGGGCGCACTAACGGTGAATTTATAGTGCTGCCCCACTGGAAGACCAGGCCACCAGCACCATGACCTGATATCCCACTCAGTCACATTAGCCTAACACTGAGCCAACCAGTCCTTGTCCTATCCTAATAAGTCTGAGCGTCAGGCTAGGAAGCGACAAGTATCAATTTTTAAGTCAATGGTTTGACTCGACCAGGGTTCGCTCCCACGACCCCATGATCTACCAACACGGGAGTCGGACGCTCTCACTCATTCGGCCATACCGTCTGGTCAATTTTTAAGTCATTGGAGTGTGAGTGTGTGTGGGTATGACTGAGTGTGAGGTGGGTGTGGGTGTGAGTGGGTATGGGTGAGAGTATGGGTGAGAGTATGGGTGTGGGTGTGGGTGTGGGTGTGAGTGAGTGTGAGTGCGAGTGTGAGTGTGAGTGTGAGCATGAGCGTGAGTGTGAGTGTGAGGGTGATTGTGATTGTAAGTTGGGGTGCGCGACGCCCGTCAGGTGGCGCCGTGCCGTATACCGTCAAAGCTGCCGTGGGTGAGCGCGAACTCGAGCAGGGCGCTGTAGGTCTCCTGCGAAGGCCGGTACACGAACACGCCCGAGTTGAAGCAGTCCGGCCAGCCGGCGTCCGGGGCCGCCGAGAACTCCTCACGGTCGAACAGGTCGTCGATGTTCTGCAGCACCTGCAAAGTCACGGGACAGACCGGAAGTCAACTCACCGGGTACAACACCAGCACAAATCCAAGGACCAATCAGCTTTCGGCTCCAAACAGCTTTAGCGTGCAGTCTACCAGACTTTAAGCCTAGCTCTAAATAGTTATCTAAATACCAAAGAGGTCTAGCATGAAGTCTACTGAGACTTTTTAGCCCTAGCTCTAACCCTAACCCTAACCCGTTAGCTAAATATACAGGTCAAGTCAGGTCAGATGGGGTCTTCTATGATCCCTATTTAAATAACTTGGGGTGTTCTCTGTGGCGGAGTGGTTAGAGTGTCTCACTTTTTTCTAGGTAGGACTCCTAATCTGAAGGTTGGTGGCTTGATTCCCCGTTCCATCACCTCTACCCATATGGATTTCCACTGCTATGTATAAATTACAGCATCATCAAAGGCCAGTTGCTCTCATACCATGTCTATGTGGTGTGGGAGGTTAACAATCCCTTGGGTCAGTAAAAGTGTAGGCTTAGGCTTTCTATTGACCAACTGTCTAATGGTGAAAACAAGTCTATTCAGACTTATCCATGATAGGCAGTATAAATCTTCAAGAAAAAAACAAAAAAAAACTTCTTAGGGTTAGGGGTCCTGGTATACCACACCTTAAAGTAGCACCAAGTTTTGTTTGTTAGGGATTTACGTCCTAGTAACATCTAAGATCTTCAAAGGATGCGCATTCATGGTGACTTTGTGGTGCTGCCGCAGTAAAATACCGAGCCACCAGCACTCTGACCTAGTATCACACTCAGTCACATTATCCTGATGCTGAGCAAAGTAGTCCTTGCTCCAGGTTAGGTATCGACAAGTAACAATTTTGTAAGTCGTTGGTTTAACTCCGTCGGGTTTCAAACCAACGTCCTCTTATGCCAAGTACACACCTCCCGTATACGATTCGCGCACTAAAACTCGCGACTCAACCCGACCCGCTTAAAACTGAAAACGGGCCGATTCATTTTTCGAATCGCGAATCGCAATCGGCCCGTTTTAGCCCTAAAACTGAGTTTTTAGTCGCGAATCGCAATCGCTAGGTGTGCGCAGGGAGCGCACACCTAGCAATTTTTGTGCGCGAAACGGGCAGTTTTAGATCGTAAACAGTAGGTGGGTGCGGATAAACGGTAGGTGTGTACCTGGCATTAGTCATTCGGTCATCGCATTGGTTGAATGAAATTACAACTAACAAAACCAAAATATTAAAGCCCTTCATCAGTAATATGGATGCAGGCACCAGCTCTAGGTTCTACCCTCTCCATGCTGGTTTCAAATACATAATATTTAATTAGCATTAGGTTTAATCAATACAGTACGCCGATTGGCATGACAAACCAAAATGGCGGATATAGAAAACAAAGGATGCATGGGGCCGTATCAGAATATATCACTGTGATATGGAATCTTCGTAGCTTAGTCCTAGTATAAAAGACAGGAAGATCAACCCTTATGGAGATGCCGACCAAAGGTACACAACCTTACCTTATGAGTAAATCAAATTCGATTTAAACAGAAGCAATAGCAACATCCTATGTAAGTCGACTGCAAGAATAATAAGTTCTACTCTGACCCCAAATGAGCATACACTGTTGGTTAAGAGCATTTGTTTATTGGGGTTTCGTCGTAGCAACATCTACGGTCATATCAGAGTCTGACCGGTCAATGAGTGGTGTGTTAGGGTAGGTTCGTGAGATTCTGATCTCATTATTTGAGACTCACTATGAAGCTCTGTTCTGACACTACAGCGGAAATGTCCAGGCAATTTGCACACTACCTGATGTGGCCGAAAGATATTTATAATTGCTAAAACTCAGTACCACCCATATTTAATTGATATATTTACAACGCTAGCTCCCACTGATCGCATAGGTAGAACCAGAGAGGATAAGACATGTATGTTTGTTTGGGGTTTCCGTCCGAGCAATACCTAAGGTCATATCAGAACTGGTACTGACATGGGACAGTGTGCAGTTTTGACAACTTTATATTGCTGCCCCAATGGAAGACCAGGCTGACAGCACCATGATGTGACAACCCACTCAAGTCACATTATCCTGATACTGAGCAAACCAGTCCTTGCCCTATCCTAACAATGTAGAGCGACAGGCTTGGTAGAGACTATTATATATCAATTTAGTATTTTATTGGTTTGATTCATCGAGTGTTCGAAAGAATGACCTCCCTTTCGACATGAGAAGCCAGCTAGCACTCTTATTGATTCAGCCACCTCATCCGGTGAATAAGTTGGTTGGTTGTTGGAGTTTTACGTCCTGGCAACATCTAAGGTCATATCAGGACGGCCAGTGGTTAAGAGTAGTCTGAACATGAGCTCTACTACCACGCGGTAGCAGCGGAGACTACGCCGTACACCAGCGCAGTACCACTACACTGCGCTAGGTGGCGGCACGGGTAGCCACCGGTCAGACCCCAACTGGGCTGACCTCTACTGCGGGTGGCTGAGCCCCCCCCCCCCCCCCCCCCCTCACACACACACCTATAGAGTCGATGTGGGATCTGGTGAGTCAGGGGGCGGGTCAGACAACTACTGACGCCGCGGAGAGCAGATGGTTCAATAAACCAAGGTGAAGCGTACTCTGATTGAATCTTGGTGTTCTTCCGTGTGTAACTGCGAGAGTGGGAGTCGGAGGGTCATGGGCCATTACATTAATGTAACAAAACATTTTTCAAAAGAAGTGAAACTGAACATGTAACGCTTATTATATTAAAGTTGCATAATCCAATGGTTCTGAGTTTGACATTTGTTAGATAACTATATTAGGTGGATTGTTATATTCTACTTTACTTTAGCTTGAAGTTTTCGTTTGTTTGTTGTTGTTTTACATCCTAGCAACATCTAAGGTCATATCAGGACAGGTACCGACTTGTGACAGTGCGCACTCATGGCAACTTTTATACTGCTGCCCCACTGGGAGACCAGGCCACCAGCACCATGACCTGATATCCCACTCAGTCACATTATCCTGACACTGAGCCAACCAGTCCTTGCCCTATCCCAATAATGCCGAGCGCCTCGCTAGGAAGCGACAAGCATTAACTTTTAAGTCATTGGTTTGACTGGACCAGGGTTCGAACCCACGATCCCATGGTCTAGCAACACGGGAGATGGACGCTCTAACTCATTCGGCCATCTCGTCTGGTTTTGAACTTTTCACTTGGGAGATAAGTGCAATAAAATAGGTACTAATTTTGGTGTGCACATCAAAATTCTGAACATTAGCTTTGCTTACCCATTTTTTTAGTATAATAGCATAGCTTGGTTGGTGTTGGTTGTTGTTGTACATCCTGGCAACATCTAAGGTCATATCAGGACGGGGATTGCATAGGGATACCAAACTGCAATGCATGCTTACTGAGTGCACACGTTGTGGGGTACTGTTAAATTAATTTGTTGTAGTATTAATTAAATCTAGGCGAGCGTTTTGGTTTTGAAAATATTACGCTCTTATCGGATTATGCAGCTTTAAGTGTGGAATATACCCCAACTGTTCTTTCTTTGAATGCCGGTATTCATCAATATCGCGTCCAGTTTGAATGCAAGATTTTCTTTTCACCTTACACGTCTCCTTCCGACTGCGATATCCTAGAAAAAGCATCCATGTGGTCAAAAAGTGGATTCTGTTCAGATTGAACCTACTTGCTAGCTTGCATACATAATCATGTCTATTTTGTTTACACTTTATCCCACATAACGGACATACATACATATGTTGATCATTTAACAAGCGTTTTCTCTTACCGTTTAGAAAATAATATCTAACATTACAGGGCTGGCTCTCAATGGGAAATTCAATCCGTGGGGTGGGGGGGGGACTTGTGACTTATGAATAAGTTTGTCAGAAGTTACATGTAGAAATTGAGTCACGGGTTTAATTCATTTTCTTTTCTCTTTCTTTTTCTTTTTTACAATCTTTCTTTTATGCATACACATTTTCAATGTAATTTTTGTTATTGCTTTCCAGCCCAAAATGTACATTGCAATGTGAATTTTGTTGTTGATGCGTCCCCTAAAACTCAGATGCTTTTCACTGTGCGTCAAAATGCGTAGTTTCATGTATATTTGACCCAAACTCTGGAGTCATCGACATTACCGCTTTTGAAAACACACACATTAACAGACACTTCCCCCGTCGCCATCCCCAGTCTATGACCTTTAACCCACCCCCCCCCCCCCCCCCCCCCCCACCCCACCCTGCGCCTATGACCGTGAGGCATTATTTCTACGGGGCGGGAAATATCTGGCCAGACGACATTCAGCAGTGACCTCCATCCCCCACCCCCCACACCCACGCCCTTATCCATGACGCATTATTTCTACAGGGCGGGAAACATCTGGGCAGACAACATTTAGCAGTGACCGCAATCCCCTTCCACCCCCGCGCCTATGACCGTGAGGCATTATTTCTACGGGGTGGGAAACATCTGGGCAGACAACATTTAGCAGTGACCTCCATCCACCCCACACCTACGCCTATGATGGGGCGGGAAACATCTGGGCAGACAACATTTAGCAGTGCCCCCTCCCCCCCCAACCTTGAGGCATTATTTCTACAGGGCGGGAAACATCTGAGCAGACAACATTTAGCAGTGACCTCCATGCCCCCATACCCATGCCATGACCATGAGGCATTATTTCTACGGAGCGGGGAAACATCTGGGCAGACGACATTTAGCAGTGACCGCAATCCCCCTCCACCCCCGCGCCTATGACCGTGAGGCATTATTTCTATGGGGCGGGAAACATCTGGGCAGACAACATTTAGCAGTGACCTCCATCCACCCCACACCTACGCCCATGACCGTGAGGCATTATTTCTAAGGGGTGGGAAACATCTGGGCAGACGACATTTAGCAGTGACCTCCATCCCCCCACTCCCATCCCCATGACCATGAGGCATTATTTCTACAGGGTGGGAAACATCTGGGCAGACAACATTTAGCATTGACCTCCACCCCCCCCCCCCACACTCATGACACATTATTTCTATGGGGCGGGAAACATCTGGGCAGACAACATTTAGCAGTGCCCCCCCCCGCCGCCCCAACCTTGAGACATTATTTCTACAGGGCGGGAAACATCTGAGCAGACAACATTTAGCAGTGACGTCCATCCCCCAATACCCACGCCCATGACCGTGAGGCATTATTTCTACGGAGCGGGAAACATCTGGCCAGACGACATTTAGCAGTGACCGCAATCACCCTCCACCCCTGCGCCTATGACCGTGAGGCATTATTTCTATGGGGTGGGAAACATCTGGGCAGACAACATTTAGCAGTGACCTCCATGCCCCCTCCATCCCCGCGCCTATGACCGTGAGGCATTATTTCTACGGGGTGGGAAACATCTGGGCAGACAACATTTAGCAGTGACCTCCATGCCCCCTCCATCCCCACGCCTATGACCGTGAGGCATTATTTCTACGGGGCGGAAAACATCTGGGCAGACGACATTTACCAGTGACCTCCATCCCCCCCCCCCACATCCATGCCCATGACCGTGAGGCATTATTTCTATGGGGTGGGAAGCATCTGGGCAGACGGCATTTAGCAGTGACCTCCACCCCCCCCCCACCCCCACGACCTTGAGGCGTTATTTCTATGGGCGGGAAACATTTGGCCAGACAACATTTAGCAGTGCCCCCCCCCTCCCCACGACCTTGAGGCATTATTTATACAGGGCGGGAAACATCTGGGTAGACATTTAGCAGTGCCCCCCCCCTCCCCACAACCTTTAGGCATTATTTCTACGGGGCGGGAAACATCTGGGCATACGACATTTAGCAGTGACCTACGAGCGTGTCGGCGTCCATGAAGACGCACTTGGAGTACTGCGTCAGGCGCCAGCAGTGCAGCTTGGTGAAGGTGATGCCCAGGTTGGGCCGGGCGAGCAGACCCAGGTTCGCAGTGTCCCGACTGTCCAGCACGTCCACCACCACCACCTCGTTGAACACAGTCGACAGCTGATGCCTGCGAGAAACAAAAAGTAAAGCACGTTTTATTTAACAACACCTCTAGAGCACATTGATTTTCATCTCATAGGCTATTGGACGTCAAACATATATGGTCATTCTGACACATTTCCTTGGAGGAAACCTGCTGGCGCCACATAGGCTACTCTTTCTATTAAGCAGCAAGGGGTATTTTATACACGCTTTCCCACAGACAGGACAGCAAATACCACAACCTTTGATGAACCAGTTGTGGACCACTGGTTGGAACGGAAAATATCCCAAATTGCAAATGGGTCCACTGAGTAGGATCGATCGGATGACCAACACCGCCACCACATGTGGACACGCTACCGCTCCCGCTCCACTAGGAGGAGCCCACATTAGTAAGATGTAATACAAGAACACACGTCCGTCAAGTGGTTGGTTGGTTGGTTGGTTGTTGGAGTTTTACGTCCAGGCAACATCTCAGGTCATAACAGGACGGGTACAGACTTGTAACAGTGCACACTCATGGTGACTTATAGTGCTGCCCCACGGGAAATCAGGCCGCCAGCACCATGCCTCGATATCCCACTCAGTCACACTATCCGGACACTGAGCTAATCAGTCCTTGCCATATCGTATTAATTCCGAATTAAATTCTACATCCTAATTAGAATTTTTTTTTCATGATTTTAATTTAAAAGGTTATCACTAACAGTCAAAATTCCATTATTTTAATAGCATGGAAAATCCTTGATTTTAATTTGGTTTTCAAAAGCCGCGAGAACTCTATGGAAGGTAACGCAAGGTGGGCTCTTCTCCTCTCCCCCCCCCCCCCCCCCCCGCTTTATGTACGGCTTCCAGCTTCCAAGGGCTGGTTGCCACCCGCCTTCACATCCTGGTGATGAGCACCCTCCACTGCCCCTCACCCCTGCTCCCCAATACCCCACCTCTTACCGCAGTAAACACGCTGTAAAACATATACAAAACAAGCATAACAAATCCACCCCATCACCATCTACTACTTATTTTATTGCAAGCATCTCAGCAGACACCCTCAGAAGGGCTCCGTTTCCGTTTCCATAGCAACCGGCAGCGGTTACCTGGGTGTTGCCATGGTTAGGTCTTACTAAATAAAAATAGCATTGGGTTATTCCCTTTTCAGCCATTACTCATTAAGTTCTTCAAAGAATATGATACATGAACGATACATTTCAAGTGGTATTTTGTTGTGGTTAAAAGATTGTATCTATATGTTCATCGGCTGTTTTAACAGTACCCAAGCATTGGCTGTTTTAACAGTATCCCACCATGCGTCACCTGTCTTAACAGTATCCCACCATGCGTCGGCTGTTTTAACAGTATCCCACCATGCATCGGCTGTTTTAACAGTATCCCATGACGTGTCGGCTGTTTTAACAGTACTCCACAATGTGTTGGGTGTTTTAACAGAACTCCACAATGTGTCGGCTGTTTTAACAGTACTCCACAACATGTCGGCTGTTTTAACAGTACTCCACAACGTGTCGGCTGTTTTACGAGTACTTCACAACGTGTCTTGTATGAAAAAAAGAGGATATCAGTGAGTGGTCATTTCTAATGGCAGTTAGATGTATTAAAATACAGTCAACCCTGTCCAGGTAAGAGTATGTAAAACTTGGCCATCGGCCTGATGCAAAACCTATGCTTGAAGAGTATGGTTATGACACCTGACTTCTGGGAATTTTCCGCAATTCCATGATAGTGGGAAAATTTCTGTCTTTCACAGAAATCAGGGAAGGGTGTGGAGTTCGATCCTGTGCAAGCTGGCCGACATGTGCCACTAACTCAGTCAACAGCAGCGCACTTCACCCACACCCACTACTTTTACTGTTGAACCGCTGTGTGCTCTGGGAGCGGGAGGTAGCTCAGGCATTAGTAGAGTGTCCACCTGTGAAGGTGTAAGTCATCCGATCGATCCTGCTCAGTGGACCCATTTGCACTTTGAGCTTTTTTCTGTTCCAAACAGTGGTCCACAACTGGCTATTCAAAGGCTGTGGTATGTGCTGGCCTGTCTGTGGGAAAGTGCATATAAAAGACCCGTTGCTGCTTATCGGAAAGAGTAGCCTATGTGGTGGCAGCCGGTTTCCTCCACAAAGAAATATGTCAGAATGACCATATGCTTGACATCCAATACCCAATGATAAAAATCAATGTGCTCTAGAGGCGTTGTTAAATAAAACAGGCTTTGCTTTTGCCGTGTGCTAATGCCATGAGTTGACTTATCTGTGACATCTAGCCTTCCCAGGAACACCACACACGGCCACAGGTGCACAGTAACCCTAAACCCGTCTGTACATCTCGTCATGGGTGTTTTGGTCGCTGTGCCACCCATTCTACGGCACCTGTATCTCCACCACAACCTGCATCTCGACTTATTCTGGGCCATGGGCTGTATTCAGACATCAATATCTATCAAGTGGCGTCCCTTACAGATGCACTCTCGCCTCGGTTAGAGAGCACTGCACTTGCTTGGTTGGTTTTACGTCCTGACAACATCTAAGGTCATATCAGGACGGGTACCGACTTGTGGCAGTGCACACTCATGGCGACTTTATAGTGCTTCCCCACTGGGAGACCAGGCCGCCAGCACCATGACCTGATAATCCCACATTATATATTATCCTGACACTGAGCCAACCAATCCTTTCCCTATCCTAATAATGCCGAGTGCCTGTCTAGGAAGTGACAAATATAAATTATTACGTCATTGGTTTGATATGACCAGGGTTCGAACCAGTGTGTTCGAATCCCATGATCTACCAACATTGGAGACGGACGCTCAACTCATTCGGCCATCCCATCTGGTCCTACATTGCACTCATATATTTACGCATGCAGGCATTGCTATAAGCATTCATTCAGTCATTTAACAGCTATCTTCTAAAACATCTCCCTTTTCAATATGGGAGAAGAGGAAGTGTCAAGATGGGTGGGGAGTCATCTACCAACAGTTAGTAAAGGGGTCCCAAGTTTGTTTGGGTGAACTATTGTGGTCGTGTTTATCCCCAAGCGAGGCGCTTCCCATCACCCCGAGAACCGCAAATTCTGAGAACAAGGTGTGTGTGTGCGCGCGCGCCTAAATCAATATATACAGATTTTTATTTGACATCTTCAAATATCAAAAGGTGTCAGATGCAATAACTATATCATCTCTTGTGTCGTGGGGGTTGTTGCAACAAATGGAAATACCACCTCAGTCCAACACTTTTGTCACGTGGGGTGAGCCCTCTAACCAGCATCAGCCTCCCTGACGCAATCAACCCACCCAGGCCTACCTGTGTATGTGGCATTTCACCTGAGGAGCCTGAGTGTAATTCACTACGCGTGTATAAGTCGTGCCCTGGCTGAAAGTCATCTCCATGTCCACTAAGAGGTAATCTTCGGAAACTAGTGACATACACCTTGCGAGCCTTTCACGGTGACGGTGACATTGACAGCGGGTGAGGCACACATTAGGGGGCGCATGGCTGTCACAGTGTCAGGGTCAGGAGATGTTCAGTTCCAGTCGGCACAGTGTCAGGTGGAGATCGGGGAGTAGGGGAGTGGGGAGCAAGGGGGAGCGAGGAGGAAGAGAAGGGAGCCAAACCCTTTTATTTAAATAGAGGTTTATATTTTGAATGCTGTGGGGATTTATAGTGCTGCCACAGCGATAACACCCAACCGTGACCTTGACCGTTCGGAGATATGCCGATAATATCTCACTCAGTCACATTGTCCTGCCACATTAAGCCACACCATATGCTCGTGATGCCGAGCCCCAGGCAAGTCGCGACAAGTATCCTTTTTTCTAGGTGTTTGGTTTTAGTTGCCAGGGGATTTGCCAATTGCCATCCTGCCCATTTTTCATCCCTGGTGATGATGGTTGGTTGGTTGGTTGTTGGGAGTTTTACATCCTGGCAACATCTAAGGTCATATCAGAACGGGTACCGACTTGTGTGACAGTGCGCACTCATGGTGAATTTATAGTACTGCCCCACTGGGATACCAGGCGGCCAGCACCATGACCTGATATCCTACACTGAGCCAACCATTCCTTGCCCTATGCTAATAGTGGCGAGCGGCTGGCAAGGAAGCAACAAGTATCAATATTTAAGGCATTAGTTTGACTTGACCAGGGTTCAGATCCGATAATCTACCAAAACGGGAGACAAACGCTCAACTCCTTCGTTCATCCCGTCTGGTCTAATGTTGATGGTGGATGTCTCACCTTTCATCTTGTTGTCCTATCTGGCAGACACTTCATGGTCAGAATATGCAAAGACCAGAAGGCATCTACAAAAAGTGCAGGATGGGACTACTGTTTAGACAGCTTCAGAGTGAGTCACTGCCGGGCGTGGATGTGTCATGATCAGCAGGTTATTCTTGGTTGGCTCTGCCACCGATTTTACTACTCATAAATACCGCACGTTGTGTACTGACCTACATTCTTCTAAGTTAATAAAATAAATATACACCCCGCCATGTTGTGGGTAGCAGCTCACTGAATATGCTCCACTGAAATGGTCTATAGGAAGCGCTCGATTTGACTTTCAAATCATAGTCATTTTTATTTTGTACAGAGTGAAATTCCCATTACTTTTAAGCTGCATAGTCCAATGGAAGCATCAAATTGTCAAAATCAAAACACTTACTTAGATTTGATCCTACACATCCAACTTAGATATCATTGAACATTTATTGCTACATAGAAGGAATACTAAGCTAATAGAACATATTACTGCGGAAGCCTAATGTGTCATGCTTACATGCACACATTAAATATACATGCACACATTAAATTAACTTGTCATGTTTTTCATTTCAAATATCTCCAAAGTTAACTTATAATAAGTTACTTCAAACTAAAATAAGGTCGAGTATCAACTAATATATTTATCTAATCCCCCTCCCCCGCAAAACCTTTCCAATTTTTAGTGATCAGCGGTTCGAAGGAACCGAAAGGCTAAATGAACAAGTGGCTCGGAGGGGAGGGGAGGAAGGAAGAGAGGGACAGATGGAAAGAGGGAGAGAGAGAGAGAGTGGGAGAGAGGGAAAGCATAGGAGAGTGGGGGAAAGCATGGGAGAGTGAGGAAGAGAGACTGGGAGAGTGGAAGAGAGGGAGAGTGAGGGAAAGCGTGGGAGAGAGAGTGGAGTGGGAGAGAGTGGGGGAGAGAGAGTGGGAGAGAGAGTGGGAGAGAGAGTGGGAGAGAGAGTGGGAGAGAGAGAGTGGGAGAGAGAGTGGGAGAGAGAGTGGGAGAGATTGGGAGAGAGAGTGGGAGAGAGAGTGGGAGAGATTGGGAGAGAGTGGGAGAGAGTGGGAGAGAGAGTGGGAGAGAGAGTGGGAGAGAGAGTGGGAGAGAGAGTGGGAGAGAGAGGGAGAGAGTGGAGAGAGTGGGAGAGAGTGGGAGAGAGAGTGGGAGAGAGAGGGGGAGAGAGTGGGAGAGAGGAAGTGGGAGAGAGAGTGGGAGAGAGATGGGAGAGATTGGGGAGAGAGTGGGGGGGGGGGAGAGAGTGGGAGAGAGAGAGTGGGGGAGAGAGTGGGAGAGAGAGAGAGTGGGAGAGAGAGTGGGAGAGAGAGTTAGAGAGTTAGAGCGAGAGAGTTGGAGAGAGTTGGAGAGGGAGTAATTATTCCACTACATGCCTGTCTAAATAGTGACGAAAGAAACGACTGATTAGAAAAGATGTCAAGTGTAAATGGTCAAGGGTGTTGGAGCACAGACTAAGCATCCCATCTAGAAAATACAAAAGAAAACGCCAAAAGAAAACCACCACAAGCCTGCAAGGAAAAACAAGTCAGTTGGTGAAAGTTGGCATTTCAGACACGTCGATAATCCCACACCGCAGCTCACTGCCAGAGTCCTTTAGTTGTTGGAATTTTACATCCTGGCAACATCTAAGGTCATACCAGGACGTGTACTGACTTGTGACAGTGTGCAATCATGACGACTTTATAGTGCTGCCCCACTGGGAAATCAGGCCGCCAGCACCATGACCTCATGTCCCAGTCACATTATCCTGACACTGAGCTAACCAGTCCTTGCCATATCCTATTAATGCCGAGCACCAGGCTAGGAAGCAACAAGTATCAATTTTATACGTCATTGGTTTGACTCGACCGGGATTCGAACTCCCGATCTCCAGCATGGGAGGCCTGCGCTCTACCCACTCGGCCAACACATCCAGTAGCAATAAGGCCGGTGAACAACGGGAAGGGTGGGAGGGTTGGGGGGTTGGGGGGTTGGGAGGGGGGGTGTTCAGAGGATAGTGAATCGGGAGGCCAGGGTAGTTACCGAATGGCTGGGTGAACTGACCTAGTTCCTAATGAGCTGAACGCTTACTGACTACGAGCTGAGAGCTACTCTGAAATTGGGCCATTAAGACATTTCTTTTCCAAAAATGATTCAGTTTCAAGAATTTACAAAGCTAATAAAAAAAAAAACACCATGGAAGAACATCAGCTATCACCTATCTGTGTATCTCCCATACCATCTCTTCTGACATTTTAAGATACCCTCATAATCATAATGCAGGCATCACTCACGGAGATGATTATGAGTTGAGTCTGACATCTGCCTGGACCCACACACCACTGTAGACCTTTCTAGAAAGTAAGATTCACTATCACTCTGG
This sequence comes from Branchipolynoe longqiensis, assembly GCA_030323885.1. Lineage (NCBI taxonomy): Eukaryota > Metazoa > Annelida > Polychaeta > Phyllodocida > Polynoidae > Branchipolynoe > Branchipolynoe longqiensis. Next base: position 59,800,258 of record CM059197.1, read on the forward strand.
GTTCAACTAAATTTTAAATCTCACCAGTCAGTACGCGTAAACTACAGTAAAACCTATAAATCGAGCGACCATGGGACCTAATATAAATGGTCCATTTCGGGAGTTGGTCAGCTTAGAGAGTTTTTTTTAATCGTTAGAATGGTATTGTATGGACGATCGTTTGGGAACCAAATAAAGTGATCGATACAGGAGAGTGGTCGATCTGTGGAGGGGGTCGGTTAGAGAGGTTTTACTGTGCTAGCACCGTCCAAGCCCTAATATATTCCTTAGCTGACACCGACGATTGCTAACCCTTCCTCGCAGTCACCACAGCTGCTGACAGTCTCACAGGAGACACCTGTTTTTTTGTTGTCCAATCAGCTTCTCGCAATGATTCACTGCTGGCCGACTAGGTCACGTGACCGTACAGGACAAGGCTAATGCCCGGAAGACACACCTCCAATATAAAACCTAAAACTGCCCGTTTTGCGACTAAGTTTGAGTTTTAGTCGGTTTCAGTCTTTAGGTGTGTGACCCCCTATCAGACCAGAGCCTTCCGATTCGCGACTTAAAACTCACTTTTAGGTTTTATACCGGAGGTGTGTACTGGGTTTTACAAGATTTAAAAAATGAATCGGGCAGTTTTAGTTGGGAAACGGGACAGGTCGGGTTGTGACGGGTCCCGTCAGGCAGTCAGTTTTAGCACGCGAATCGTATACGGGAGGTGTGTACCAGGCTTAAGACGCGCAGTCCAAGTGCATGCGCATAGCGGCTGCCCCCCCCCCCCACGTCCCAACGTGTTATTTATTGTCTGCCCGACGCCCCAGGGGAGAATGAATGCATGACAGACTGCCTTTCTGTGACGCAGTCACATCTAAATTTATTATCCACACCAGACAGCAGACGGCAGCCAACGTGAATGCATGCATCTGAAGATATCGACTATACATATACATGTGCAGGGTCGCCAAGTTTAGAAAATGAATAACCCGAAGATCTTAAAGGGTGGCTGGTATATTGGTGGGTCTGGGGGGGGGGGGGTACTCCCCTAGAAAAATGTTTAAATCTTAGATGCTCTGTGGTGCATTTTGGACACAACAATCTCTAAGATTGATATTATATTACAAAATGAAAAACCGGAAAGTCCTCAATCCGAGTTGACTGGACACTTTTCAACATCCGGTGGAAGTGAGGTGGGCCGAGGTGGTGCCACCAGTACAGTGTTGAGTCTAGGTATAACAATAAAATAACAATTCTCTTACACAGGGTCCGTACACATGTGAAGATATGGAATTCAAGGCTATTTCAAGGCTTTTTAAATAGGAACTAAAGACTACTTTCATTTGGATTCAGTCTGAAATCGCCATTCCGAATTCCGATTTCGGACTAATTTAGATCTGTTTCAAGGCTTTTCATGACTAATTACCGAAAATAGGTTAAATTCAAGGCTTTTCAGGGCCTTGAAACGGGGAAATGAAATTCAAGACTTTCTGAGACTTTCCAGGCCCTGTATGGACCCTGCTTACGTATCTTTTTACTCACACAATACATTATGCATCATATATATATAAAATAAATAAGGACTTATGATAGCATAAATCAACTGAAGCTAGTAGATACCATCGCGTTATTATCTGATTATTCAAAGGCTATCACCATAAGCCAAACAGCATACAAACCTCACTAAGCCCAGCACTAGACATGTGTCAGTCACTCTAACATATTTTAAGCACATAGCTAAAGGATTTTTGCTATGACGGTTGCTGTAGTTCTAAAGCCTAGATCACACCTACCCAGATCATGGGCCGGACGAGCCCCGGACCGTGATCCGGCGTGGTCTGTGGCTGGTCCTTGGTGATCCTTGGCTGGTCCTTGGTGATCTGGCATCATCCGGGGTCGGCCCCGGATGTTTTAAGATGTTTAAAACATCCGGGTCGATCCAGGAAATATTGCATCCGGGGTCGATCTGGCATCATCAGGGTGTAATCCGGGGGGGCTCCGGGTAGTCCGGGTGTTGTCCGAGGGTAGTCCGTGTCCCGTCCGGGGCATTTTAAAACCGGAAGAGCCATGTTTTAGCCACGGTTTAGCCCGGACTAGCCACGGTTTAGCCCGGACTAGCCCCGGTTTAACCCGGACTAGCCCCGAAAGAGCCAGGGACCACTCCCGGACAAGACCAGGACAGGCCGATGACCACGGATCACCACAGATGACCACATATTACTCACGGACTACCCCAGGATGAGTCCCGCATTTCAGGCTATCATGCGGGTCGACCTGGGTTTGTAGTCCATGGCTCGTCCGGGTAGGTGTGAGAGCGAGGCAAAAATAGTGATTTTATCTGGGGCTGTCCGGGGGAATAGTCCGGCTACATATCCGGGGCTAGTCCGGGTAGGCGTGACTTGGGCTTTAGTTACACGTTACGGGTACTGGTAGAGCATGGTGCATTGTATATGTGCCTTTGTTGTGTGTTCTGTTATTAGATTTATTGCTCAATCAGGGGGGTAAATTTGAACTGTGGACAATTGATCTTCCTCATTCCACTGCTCCTTGTATTATATAGCGATATATAGCGAATGGTAGACAGGAAGTGTGAACACTTATTTGTCTCTCATTTTTGCTTGAGTGCAAGTAAATAAGCAACACAGGGTGTAATTAGTAGCATGTGGTGAATAAGGGGTCAAATTTCCCTGGATCATCAGCCCATGCCTTTTCTAATCTATTCTTGAATGAATTAATTGACTCGGCATCAATAACATTTTGTGGGAGACTGTTCCATATATTTATGATCCTGTTTGAGAAACTATGTTGCCTTAACTTTGAAATGGCTCTGGGTTTTACTAGTTTGAGAGTATGGCCCCCGACCCCACTTTTATTCAATTGATCAAAACCCTTCATAATTTTAATTAAGATTGTATTATCTTGGTAATTAATACAAACATAAAACTGTCGGCTTATACAACTGTACATAGAAATGATAAACACACGCACATATAACAGGCCAGAGTCGCGTGAATATGTGTGCATTTACTGCGCACTGTCTTCCCGAGTGGCTGATGGAGATTATGCGCGCGCACTACCACCATGACGTCACATCCGCCACACCAGCAGCGTACCGACGCCACTTACGCCGGCACCGCAGCGGCCCGTCTTACTAACGAATCAACACGCCGGGAGGGAGAATTGAACGAGAGCCATAGAACACTCAAAGCACCAGAGAGAATGAGCGAGGTTCGTTGGTTGTTGGGAGTTCTACGTCCCGGCAACATCTACGGTCATATCAGGATGGGTCCCGACTTGTGACAGTGCGAACTGATGGTAACCTTATAGTGCTGCCCCACCAGGATACCAGGTCACCAGGACCTGATATCCCACTCAGTCACATTAACTGGACACTGAGCCAACCAGTCCTTGACCTATCATAATAATGCCGAGCGGCTGGCTAGGAAGCGACAAGTATCAATTTTTAAGTCATTGGTTTGACTCGATCAGGGTTCGAATCCCACAATCGACCAAAACGGGAGACAGATGCTCAACTCATTCGACGAATGACCGAGGCGAGGCGAGGCGAGGTAGTGAGTGAGCGATTTCACGCAGTCACAGCAGCAAAGGCCACATTCAAGGCGATCAGTGATTAGAATTCATTGACACAGCGGGTTTTATAAATATGTATCTATCAGTATCACTTAAAAGCTAAATCAACAGAGTAGAATGAAAGTATGCAACTTCCCAGAACAACCGCCTTGATCGCCTAATTGTGGGAAATTTCCATTTTAATGGTTTATGTCGATTAAGTGTTCGAGTAGGCTAAACCTGACAGCCTTATTTAATCGTAACACTAACAGACTACACCAGTCTAGTCTAAAACTTCCACATAATGGCTGATCGTGAGCATGGTCATTACGTCTCAATGAACTGAGATGACTATTCTGCACTGTATCCACACCGATGAGCAGCTTCGCGATAACGCGTTTAATTTCATAATTATTTCAGCCTCCGGGAAGAAAAACAGGCAGATGTTCTTTAGACAAGCTTAACAGCACGATGCGATGGCCGGAAGGTCACCCAGATAGTGTTATCTATACCGCTAACACTCTCCGGGCTGACAATCTGAGAGACTGGTAAAGCTAAGATTGCGGCATGAGGCATGCGAATGTCATATATGCGGCGTAGATATATGCCAACCCCCAACATTTGTTGGGGTTTTCCCTCCAAATTTGTGAAGGAACAGTATTGTTTTCAATGGCAAACACAGCAGTATTCGCATTTGCATGCCGCATCGATCGGTCCATGGGTCGATCCATTTGCCGCATTCGCATTCGCACATTCGGACGTATGGAAGCACCACTATTCATTTACATGCTTTTCGATTTTTATTCGTATTCGCATGCCTCATACCGCGTATAAGGAATCTTAAGCTTAATTGTATACAGGTGTTGTCCTACCTATGGATCTAATGATACCCAGTGAAATGTGAGTAACATGATACCAGGGCTACCTACGAGGGGGGGGGGGGGAGGGTTGAGTGAGGGGGAAGGGTGAGTGAGGGGCGGTGGTGTGTATTTAACGTCACGTGCACCAGTTTCTCACCCCGGGATCACCTTGCCACCTACCGGCAAGGACCGGCACGAATCCACAGGGGTTATTTATTACTTCATGAGCAGATGCCACCTGTCAACCACAGGGGGCAATCTGAACACGAATGTAGCGGCCTATCTCAGCAGCAGACAACACAGGCTGCCGGCGGCCTATCTCAGCAGCCGAAAACACAGCCTGCCGGCGGCCTATCTCAGCAGCCGAAAACAGAGGCTGCCGGCGGCCTATCTCAGCAGCCGATGGCCTCCAGCCCGCAACGCAGGCTGCTGGTCGCCTCCAGACGCAAAACTGCCAACCTGCAACGAGCTCCCACCACCAATCAGATGCTGCACACACCTCTATACACTGGTTATTGGAGTCTGGCAGATCTATAAAAATCACAATAGCTGCCGACGTTAAAACGTTAGAGCAGAGAGGCTTCCCTAGTAGTAATACTAATACTAATAGCAGTCTACATCGGGCACTACGTCATCTGCAGAAGTGGGATTTCCACTACACTAATCATGCCACTCCGTAAGAGCTAATGGGGCTGTCACACTAAGGCGTATGGCGGCGGCGTATGCGTAACGTCGCGAAATAATTTGAAAATTCTAATAGGTCGAGATACACCAACCTTTTTGCACTGCGGGTGGTCTCAGCAACGTATAAAGCGGACGCGCAGCGTATGCCTGGCGTATGCCTACCATATATCGACGTATGCAAAGCATATGATGACGTATAGTCGGCGTATTGTAACGTATTTTGACGGTTGGAGGTGACAGGTATAGCGTATGAGTAACCTACGCCAACGTATGGCCACCGTATGCCTAGCGTAGCAGCGTATTCAAAACTTATGCGTAATGTATGAAAAGTGTATGATAATGTATGCTATCCGTACTGTCAGGATGAGTACCGACTTGTGATAGTGTGCACTCATGGTGAGTTTATAGTGCTGCCCAACTGGGATACCATACATACATACATACATACATCCACAGGTACATACATACAAACAACATACCTAACGAAGAGATGGGAACAGTAGGACGGTCCAAACATGTAGGACGGTCCAAACATGTCCATTAAACCGGCTCAGATCGATGTTTGTTTGTTACACTTGCTATCCGGACCGCACTCTGTCCACACCTCTCTCTATCTCCTCTCCGCCGGCCTTGCTCCTTCTTGATATGTCTGAAAAGAGTTTCAGGAGGGGGGACGGCCGCCAGTATTTCACTTTCTACTCTTACTCTGTCCGTGTCTATGGCTCGCTCGTTGGTCGCCATAGAGCAAATAGACAACTCTCCTCATTTCTCTTTCCTATACTCTACCCTTTTTTTCTTCTTTCTCCCAGGCATACTCCTCCCTCTGACCAGGGGAATTGTGTGCTTGGGTGGGGCCCTGTACCTTTACGTTTTCTCTCGCATTGTTCTCGTTGCTGGAACCACCAATGCACCCATCTTTACCTGCCCTTCCTCGAAACCCTTGCTGCTGTCGACTGGATACAAGTGCCAACTACCGCTCAACTATGGCCGGACCGAAGAGATTCGGGGCCCGCCTCAATGCTTCTCCGTTACAAAGTTGTAAAGATGTCCCCAGCTTCTACAACATTCCCATCTGAAGTTAAATCTTCAACCAAAGATTGGTATACCATTTCCAGTGGATCATGTTGACCTTGGTTCGGGCACAAGTGGATTAGGGAAGCATAGTATACGGCTCCGCAAGGAAATCATATATTGGGCTGCTAGACACGATCCACCACCAGGGACTGAGCCTGGCCCTTGGGGCCTTCCGCACCTCACCGGTTCAGAGCCTCTACGTCGAAGCCAATGAACCATCACTTAACAACAGGAGAATCAAACTGGCCATGCAATATGTAGTCAAGATAAAAAGTAATGCATTGAATCCTGCACACAATTGTCTATTCGAGCAACATGACGAATCCAGGTATGAAGCCAGGCCGAATTACATCCGGCCACTGAGGCTCGGAATGAAACCTCATTTGGAGGCCTTGGGCGTGGATTTGGGCATGTTGGAGGATGCCAAAGTCCCAGAACATGCCCCGTGGTCATTGAGGAATCCATTGGTTATCATCCGACTCACGGAACTGAGGAAGTCTGGGACACATCCACTCGAGTACCAAGGACTGCATGCAGAGATTCAAGGCCAGTTTGCAGACCACCTCTACATATACACTGATGGTTCGAAAGACCAAAGCCGGGTAGCTGCTGCGGCAGTCTGCCGACGGGAAAGATTTGGCGTATGCTTGACCGATCAGAGCTTGATTTTCACTGCAGAAGCCCGAGCACTCCTTCTCGCATTGGAGTGTATCGAGGTATCCAACCACACTAACTATGTTATATTCAGTGATTCGTTCTCTTGGCTCCTGGCTGTTGCTGGACTGAAAACGAATCACCCTATTCTAGCAACGGTCATTTATAAAATGAACCAACTGACAACGGATGGGTATGACATCCACCTGTGCTGGGTGCCTGGCCATGCCGGCATACAAGGAAACGAACAAGCTGATCGGGCTGCGAAGAAGGCCCTGAACTGTGATCTTGAACCGTGTCTCATCCCTCACTAATAGCCACCCACATAAAATCCCGATGACAACATGAGTGGGATGAAAACATTAATAAACTGAAAGACATTGAACCATCTGTGGGAAAACCACCACAGACTCATGCAGGAGGTCGGCGGCACCAAGTGGTCCTTATTAGCCACTCGTGCCGTATTAGCCACTCGTGGCGTACACATGCTTTTCTGCTCATGGGGGAACCTCCCCCTGAATGTATTGGGTGTCAGTCCCCGCTGACACTCAAACACATTTGACTAAGTTGCATTGATTTTTTTTGACCTGCGCCAACAGTTCTACACTGCAGACAGTATGCATGACCTTTTTACTATGGTAAAACAGGAAAACATTTTAGCCTTTTTGAGGGCAGCTGGACTGTACCACCTCATATAGTTTACTAAATAGATTCTATCAATTATTAATAAAAACTTTTCTTTTTCTATGGGAATTTGTTTCCCTTGACTACAAATATATGATTGTGAGCTTTCTAATTTAATGAGTGTCTATTGGCACATAATTGATTGTCTACTTTTAGATGTAAAAGCTATGGTTTGAACAAAAAACAAACATTTCTCACCGTGAATATGGCCTATGCTACCGACACGGCATAAAGCAACCACCAATCAATCAATCAATCATTTGTTCTCGTTTTACCGACATGGCCCCTTTATATACCAAGACCATAGGTTAGGCATACGCTTTGTATACGCTCGGAGTACGCTCGAACACGTTACACGTAAGCTAGGCGTATGCTACATACGCTAGAGATACACCGAAGGTGTGGTTTCAGCATATGCCTAACCTGTACCGACATACCCATAACCTATGCATAACCTATGCCGGCGTATGCATAGCGTACGTCTAGCGTATGAGCAGCGTATGAGCCATACGCTGCCATACTACGCTGAAAATTGTGAGCATGCACAAACATTTTTCGGTGGATCGGCGTAAGACGAGCATATACGCCGTATGCCCAACCTATGTCTAACCTATGCATAGCGTATGACGGCGTATGGGTCGAAAACTGCATACACCAGCATACGCTAACGCCATACGCCGTAGTATGACAGCCCCATAAGCTGCTTGCATTAAAGTTGCAATAACCACGTGTTGCGCACAATTTATATCTAAAATTTTATATAGTTCAAAATCAGGGCCAATACTGGTGTAATATGGCGGCCAGGTGGCGGAACCCGGGGCTGGCACCACTATCGAGTAGTCCTGGACTCGCAGGCACGGCCAGCGATTGGACATTATTATATATTACCAAAATATATAAACCTATCGCCGAACATATTTTTTTTATTAATACATGTTTACTCCGGCCCTTTATATACGTATAATATTATTATACTCCTTTATATATATATTGAAAGCACACGGCCACAGAGTTTCATCAAATAGAGGCAATAACTGAAAACGACAATTCATTTGCAAGTTATCAGAATTATCACGATAAATGGTTGGTTGGTTGGTTGGTTGAGTTTTATCTAACATCTAAGGTAATATCAGGACAGATACCAACTTGCGACAGTGCGCACTAATGCTGTCTTTCTAGTGTTGCCCCACTGGGAAACCAGGCTTCCGGCGCCATGACCCGGTATCCCACTCAGTCACATTTACTCATTTACTCGTTATCACGAGAGATAAAACGCTATATCAAATACAAGCAGATCGATTGATTGATTGATTCCGATGTTATGCGATGTTGGCAGCAATGGCCATATTCACGGCAAAAAGAGAACTGAATTTCTTGCTTCACTTTTTTTAGGAAAAAAAGTTATCCATCAGTCATGCAAAAACTCATGCAATTCTAAAATGGTTAAATATGTGTTAGGTGACGGTAAAATGTATCTCATAAGACATGTATGTATGTATGTATGTATGTATGTATGTATGTATGTATGTATGTATGTATGTATGTATGTATGTATGTATGTATGTACGTACGTATGTACGTATGTGTGTGTACGTATGTGTGTGTATGCATTTGTGTATGCGTATGCGTGTGTGTGCGTACGTATGTGTGTGTGTGTTATTCATTTCACCAAAGGCAACTCGACATGATGACAACCAGACGGGATGGCCGAATGAGTTGAGCGTCTGTCTCCCGTTTTGGTAGATCGTAGGTTTCGAATCCATGGATTTGAACCCTGGATGAGTCAAACCAATGACTTAAAACTTTATACTTGTCACTTCCTAGCCAGACACTCAGCATTATTAACATAGGGGCAAGGACTGGTTGGCTCAGTGGCAGGATAATGTGACTGAGTTGGATATCAGGTCATGGTGCTGGCAGCCTGGTTTCCTAGTGGGACAGCACTAAAAAGTCGTCATGAGTGCACACTGTCACAAGTCGGTACCCGTCCTGATATGACCTTAGATGTTGCTAGGATGTAAACCAAGCAAACTATAACGCTACTATGAGTGTGCACTGTCACAAGTCGGTACCTGTCCTGATATAACCTTAGATGTTGCCAGGACGTAAAACTCCAACAACCAATCAACACCTCTACCCAGAACTCCGCTCCTGCGATAAGTAATACATGTGGCAGCTGCGGCAATTTCCTGCCAACACAGTAACAGCTCTAATACCGTAGGGCATATCCCTGCAGAAGTTATTTGTATATTACTTCATAGCAATGGGGTGCCACGTGTAATAAATAATATCTGTTTAACAGGGGTGATTAGTCCGCACAGTACCCGCGTCTATATGGGTAGCAATCACTCGCGGGGGCATCGATAAAGTACGTCGCAGTGATGGGTAGTGGTGAATCAAGGGGGGGGGGGGGGGGGGTGCAGGCTGGGCCTACGTTCGACTGCTTTCTCCCCCCTCCCCCTTTTCACCGACTTTAGTTTTTGTGGTTTTTGTTGTTGTAGTGGAGATACAGATAATAGATTAACACTGCGCCTAGAGCGACATTCAAAACCAGATTTCCGTCATTATTGGGGTGAGTGGGTGGATGGGGTGGGGTGGGGGGGAAGCATCCCAAGCATGTGTACTCCCTCATGATATCAGCCAGCCCACTGTGAAAGTACAACTGCTGAACACTTTGACTTCTGGATACTGAATGCTTTAAAGGTCGCATTCCTTACACGCGTAATGCGAATGCGAATGCGACAACAAATCGAAACGCCTTGAAGTTGAAACCTATGAGCTACATTCCTTACACGCGTAATGCAAATGCGAATGCGAATCCATTTTCCCGATCGGTCCATGTAGCGATCGGTGCGTAATGCGTCAAGGTGGTGGGAAAAGAAAATCATCAGTCGCATTGTCCATTGATATAAGGCTGGGGAGGCGACTGATAATTACGGACAGCCGGGACAAAGTGGTGCGAACAGAAAAGCACCAGTCGCATTTGTCCATTGATATAAGGCTGGAGGAGGCGACTGATAATTACGGACAGCCGGGACAAGGTGGTGCGAATAGAAAAGCATCAGTCGCATTTGTCCATTGATATAAGGCTGCATGGAGGAGGCGACTGATACTTACGGACAGCCGGGAGAAGGATGGGAGAAGGTCGTATTGGGTCGTTTTTAAACATATCATCTAATATAAAGCAATGAATGGTCTTGTAATCATAAATAGCACACATAAAGACAAAATAATGGTTTTGTTGACCGAAAAGGACGGTTCTAACATGGCTCAGTTTAGGATGTTAGGACCGTCCCATTCGGGAGACTTACGGTTATGGGAAAGCTAAAAATGCTACCATATGCACAGAAATATGAATACTTATCTATAATTTGGTTATAATAAAGGTAGGAACCCCCATGTGACGTACAAAAAGGTACATAGATATAAATGCAATATTTGGTCATATACAGAGCAGTATGGAGAATATTTTTATTTTTTAAATATAGCCAGTCGTGTGACCAAAAAGGACGGTCCTAACATGGCTCAGTTTAGGATGTTAGGACCATCCCAATCGGGAGACAGACGGTTACTGGAAAGCTATGGTGTAGTCCATTGAAAGAATGAATGATAGATAGCCACATGTACTTTTTATATACTTCACTGCATAACGCATAACGCGTGTAAGGAATGATGGTATTCGCATAACGCATAACGCGTGTAAGGAATGCCACCTTAAGGTCGCATTCCTTAAGGGGCTGTCACATTAGGGTTTTTTGCAGGAGCGTATGGCGGTGTAGGCGCGTTACGTCATATACGTCGGCATACGCCGTATACGCTACTCATACGCCGCCAGATGCCGGCTTATGTGAAGCGTATGAGGCATACGCCGCCATACGCTTTCATAAATCCGTCCTTGTGCATGCTAAAAAAAACTCGACCTATGAGGGCGTATGGCCCATACTGTCAAAAAATGTCACAGCACGCTCCCATACGCTCCTCGTAGGTTCCACATACGATCAAAACCACCCGAAAGGTCACCAAATGTCATCATAGGCCGGCACGCGCAGGACCTACGTAGGTTTTCAATACGCTCCCGCCATACGCCGTAATGTGACAGGGCCTTTACACGCGTAATGCGAAATGCGAATGCGAATGCGACAAAAAATCGAAACGCCTTGAATCCTATGAGCTACATTCCTTACACGCGTAATGCGAATGCGAATTATGCACCGTCCAGGGACCTGAACCGCCGGCAACCCGTGCCTCTGACGTCATCTCATTTACATATTTCTTTGTTCTCTGCTCGTGTCTGGATGTCTTTTACGCATATATTACACCCACCACGTCTGTTAACGTGGCTCCTTACCTGTGACAGTGTGAGGTCAGTACAGACTGGTAGTAATATTAATAGTAGTATGCTTGTTTCCTTTGGTATGGTATGGTACATTTCTTAATGGTTTACGTCCACCAGTCTTATTGATAAAGGGGCTGTCACATTACGACGTACGCGTCAGCGCGTGCTCAACGCCAGTACGTCGGCATTCATCAAACTTTTCAGCAGCGGGGGATAAAAAATTGGCATACACACAACATACATAACGTATGCAGAACGTATTTCTGACCTATTGCTAGCATATGAGAGCGTTCATGTGCCTCGCAAAACGTTCACAAAACGCTTGCATACACTCACGGTACACTGACCAACGTTATGTACCTTACTCCATCGCTAGGGGTATGGCGTATACGTTAAGTACACTGGAGATATGGCAGGCATACGTTCGAAGTATGTTAGGAGTACGTTATGCATCCATTGGCAGTACACGGACTGCACATTTCCACCGGCTGAACGTACGGCTAACGTGCAGCAATGTATTCCAACGTATCTCTAACATACTCCCAATGTACGCCGATGTATCCCAAACGTACACGCAGCATACGTTCAAAGTACGAGGCACACGTCGACACACGTTGGAAATTTTGAGCATGCACACAAATTTTTCGGAGCCTCGACACGCGGCGACTTTTAATGACATACCCGGAACGTACCCGACATATGCCCAACGCATACGTACTGTATGATGACGTACGCCGACCTGTTGGTCGAAAATACGCTAAGGCTATACGTCGTAGTGTGACAGCCCCTTTACGATTACACATATACTAGCAATACACATATTATATTAATGATAATTAAAATAATAATGTAAATATATGGTAGGTTCGGATAGCTTCTACAGGATCTCGGTCATGACACCAGAGTGATCGGGGTGTTGCAAACAAAGGGAACCCCGCACCTAGAGAGAGACCCGAACCCACAATTCTGCCATTCCGGGGCGAGCGTCACAACCACTAGCCGATTCTCAGGCACACACGCCTATGTCACTTCTTGTCTGTGAGGTAGGTGCAACTATATTTATGTGGTGTTGTTGGTGGCGGCGTTGGTTTGTTTGTTGTTTTACGTATTAGCAACATCCAAGGTCATATCAGGACGGGGTTGGCGTTGGTGTTGTTGGTGGTATTGGTGGTATTGGTGGTGGTGGTTGTGTTTGTTTGTTTGTTTATTGTTGTTTTACGTCCTAACAACATCTAAGGTCATATCAGGACGGGTACCGACTTGTGACAGTGCGCACTCATGGCGACTTTATAGTGCTGTCTCACTGGGGAACCAGGCCGCCGGCACCATGACCTGGTATCCCACCCAGTCACATTATCCTGACACTGAGCACACCAGTCCTTGCCCTGTCCTAATAATGCCGAGCGCCTGGCTAGGAAGTGACAAGCACCAATTTTCAAGTCATTGGTTTGACTTGACCATGGTTCGAACCCACGACCCCACGATCTACCAGCACGGGAGACGGATGCTCCAACTCATTCGTTGTGTTGTTGGTGGTGGTATTGGTGGTGGCGTTGTTGTTGGTGGCAGTTGTGTTGTTGTATGTGTTGTTGGTGTATGTGTTGTTGGTGTAGGTGTTGTTGGTGTAGGTTTAAGTGTTGTTGGCGTAGGTGTAAGTGTTGTTGGCGTAGGTGTAAGTGTTGTTGGCGTAGGTGTAGTTGTTGGTGTTGTTTGTGTTGTTGGTGTGGTATTGTTATCTAATCTCTTGAGTTCACATTCAAAGTGGCCAAATATTGGGATTTACGGTAGCAACAGCAGGTAGAGTAAATGGTGAGACTGAAACTTTACATCCTCATTACAATGTGACCAGCTTTATAGTGCTACTCTCCTGGGATACCGTCCCACTGGCACTAGGCAGCCACATTATTATGGTGACCTGAGCTAACCACTCCATAACCTATTCTAGAAATGTCAAAGCCAGGAGAGGTAGCGATGGTCCTGGAATCGCTCTCACAACCTGCCGTACATGAAATGGACGTTCTAACCACTATACCATCCCATGTTATTTCTACGTAGGAACACACCTGCAGAGTTTCAATCAACCAGCCCTCAAGCACCATGGAATCTGGATTTTTTTTTGCTACGTGAAATGATTCATTATTATTTCATAACCCACAATGCTGAGAGCATCTCATTAACAGATTGGGAAATCTCATGAGAGAGATCTATACTTATTTCACCAGGCCAAGCGATATCAGGAAATGTCACGTGATACCTGGTATCCCAACTGCGGGTCCGGCGATACTAGGCTGGTAAACTATAACAACGTTATCACTGATCCGTCTTACTAATTGTATACAAATTTGCTCTAAAACCATTAGGATAAAGCTAAGATTCCTTATACACGGCATGCGGCATGCGAATGTCATATATGCGGCATAGATATATGCCAACCCCCAACATTTGTTGGGGTTTTTTCCTCCAAATGTGTGAAGGAACAGTATTGGTTTCTATGGCAAACGCAGCAGCATTCGCATGCCGCACCGATGGCTACAGGGACCGATTCAGTTGCCGCATTCGCATTCACATTCATGGAAGCACCCCCTATTCACTTAGATGCTTTTCCATTTTTTGCCGCATTCGCATGCCGCATACCGCGTGTAATGCCTGGTACACACATACCGTATAGGATTCACGCACTAAAACTCGCGACTCGACCCGACCCGCTTAAAACTGAAAACGGGCCAATTCATTTTTCGAATCGCGAATCGCAATCATAATCGGCCGTTTTTAGCCCTAAAACTGAGGTTTTATGCGCGAATTGCAATCGCTAGGTATGCGCGGGGAGTGCACAACTAGCGATTTTTGTGTACGAAACGGGCAGTTTTAGATCGTATACGGTAGGTGGGTGTGCACAAACGGTAGGTGTGTACTAGGCATAAGGAATGCTAGCTTAAGGACAGATAATTGAAGTTATTTAAATGTTGGCGGGGCAGAACACCTCACCAAACACAGAGCTCTTCAATGATGCAGATCACGCATCCTACACCCCCCCACCCCCCTAACAAAAACTCCCAAGTATATTATGTACCGGTCGCGGTGACCGAATCGGTAAAGCGCAGGGCGCCCGTGCGCGGCAGATCGGGAGTTCACATTCCCGGTTGATACTGCCAAGCTGCAGGCAGGTGTTCCCGCCATGCAGGCATCGCGCCACCTGTCGGCCAACTGTACACACGCCTCCGTAAATAACCAGCGCCACGCAATCAACAGCGGGCGGCTGAGTGTTTGTTGGGGGTTCTACGTCCTAGCAACATGTATGTTCATATCAGGACGGGCACCAACTTGTGACAGTCTGCACTCATGGTGACTTTATAGTGCTGCCCCACTGGGAGATCAGGAGATCAGTCCCCCAGCACCATGATCCGATTTCTCACTTAGTCAGATTATCCCGACATGGAGCTAACCAGTCCTTGTCCTGTCCTAGTAATGCCGAGTGCCAGGCTAGGTAACGACAAGTATCAATTTTGTAAATCATTGGTTTAACTCGGCTGGGAATTGAATTCGGCTGAGCGAATGAGTGAAGAGTGAATGGATGAGTGAGTGAGCTGATGAGTGAATGACATGAGTTTGAGTCACTGCGTGATTGGCCCTGGACCCCCCCCCCCCCCCCACTTTGTTCCATGAAGAAAATAACACTTAAAAGAACAACAACATCCTTTCTAAATCTGTTTACTTCTAACGTTCAGGGGCCGTATGCATGAAGAAGAATTTATCGGCTCCGGTGTTAAGGCCGGGGTTCGGGTTAGCTAACGCCGGTGTTGGAGAATCGGACATGGGGTATGTACGGGTCCAAAGCGTGGTGGAGTTAGCTAACCTATAAGTTATTTATAGATTTGGGAAATCCTTCTGGGCCTGTTCCGGTGATTTGTTCTATTTATATTCGTCGATTCGCCGCGGCGTTAATATCGGTTCGAATTTAGGGTTAAATTGATCAAATTTCACTTATGGCGTATGTAATTCTGTTAAATATGACAGCATTGAATAGATTTGGGCCTAATATATTGCCGCCGATGCGGCGGCGGTGATCTGTTTTGTTGATATTCGACAGTATGGATATCGACGTCGATGCGGCGGTGGCGATTTGTTTACTTTACATTCGTCGATTTGACTATATTAATATCGCCGCCGATTTAGCTGCTGTGTTAATATCGGTTCGATTTTAGGGTTAATTTAATGAAATTTCACGTTTTGAGTATATAATTCTGTTAAATATGATCGCATTGAATAGATTTGGGCCTAATCGGTACCCCATGCATACAGGCCCTGATGTGCACATGGTACCGATCATTTAATGGCCCGCCTCGCCCAACGCCAGTGAGTGAGTGAGTGAGTGAGTGAGTGAGTGAGTGAGTGAGTGAGTGAGTAGTAAAGCTTGTTTTATTTAACGATGCCTCTAGAGCACATTGATTTTTGTATAATCGACTATTGGACATCCAACACATGGTCATTCTGACATATTTCTTTGGAGGAAACCCGCTGCCGCCACATAGGCTACTCTTTCCGATAAGCAGCCCGGGGTATTTTATATTATATGCACTTTCACATAGACAGGACAGCACATACCACAGCCTTTGATGAACCAGTTGTGGACCACTGGTTGGAACAGAAAATAGCCCAAACTGAGTTAGTGTGTGTGTGTGTATATGTGTGTGAGAGTGAGTGTGTGAGAGAGTGTGAGAGAATGTGAGAGAATGTGTGAGAGTGTGTGAAAGAGTGTGAGAGTGTGTGAGAGAGTGTGAGAGTGAGTGAGTGAGTGAGTGAGTGCGTGCATGCGTGTGTGTGTGTGTGTGTGAGTGTGTGTGAGTGTGAGTGTGAGTGAGTAAGGCGACACCGACCCGTTGTCCAATGTGGTACATCATATCTAAATCTAAGTCTATCAGTCGACCTATGGTGGAGGGTCACGCATCCTACTCCTATGTTCTTACTTCTAGAAACCAATCAAATTCTAGGACAATTACCGCACTTTTCCTAGATATATTGTAATTTCTTAGGGGCATCCATATCCACTCAATTGTTTTCGGTTGCAAATGTGTAGCTCTATTTATGCTCATGAAAATATCTCAAACATTTTGCAATGTTTGTTTGTGAATCAGGATAGCAACTTGAAAACACTTAATAGATATACATGGATTAGATCCAATGAAGAAGGAAACTAAGAAATTGTATTGCTATTGGTTAAATTCAAACACATTGATATTTTGATATGCGTATAGAAAGGCCCAGTTGAATACATCCATTTACATGGGTTCATTGTAGAGTATCACCCCACCCCTTTTCCCCAATGGGAATCAAGCATTCTTGGCCCTACCAATAGGAATCCAGCATTCCTGGTCCCCATGGATACCAGTTGTCTACCCACTACCACCAGCTGTATGGCCCCATGGCCATCACAATGGCCCCATGGCCATCACATACCATGACCTTTTGAGTGTGGTGATCCCTATCCCAGCAGAGGGGCTAGGCCCTGAGTGTAATCACCCCCAGAACCGGGCAGCACCACTATGTCTATTTACATCCCACTCAGGCACCACCAACCCATACATATATATACACATACATGCACCTGGTCACGTACACCGATCAGTAATAAAACATTTGGATTTCCCCCCTATGCCGAATATCAGAATATTTTACACCTAGATGCATTCCAGACAGCTCCACCAGTACCAACCAACACCTTCTAGAACGTTCTTATATTCGAATAAGATACCTTATACAACAAATAACGGTTGATTCGCGGTGTCTGAAAACAGGGTAGTCGGTCTATAATACCCCCCCCCCCCCGCCCCTTCCACCGTACTGTACACACTCACGTGCAGCCGTGGTATCGGGTATACCCAGTGGCAAGCAGTGCTATGTGAGTGCCTCAGAGGGGAACTATTTTAAGGTAACTATCACACTGACATGGATAGGACGGGGGGGGGGGGGTTATCCAACATATAGTGAGCTTGCATGGCTGTCCATTTAGCTTGCGTGGGCGGTTAGTTGGTTGTTGGAGTTTTACATCCTGGCAACATCTAAGGTCATACCAGGATGGGCATCGACTTGTGACAGTGCTCACTCATGGCGTCTTTATAGTGCTGCCCCACTGGGAGACCAGACCATCAGCATCATGACCATGATATCAGCATGATATTCCACTCAATCACATTATCCTGACACTGAGCTAACCAGTCCTTGCCCTATACTAATAATATCGAGCGACTGGCTAGGATGGCGACAAGTATCCATTTTTAAGTCATTGGTTTGACTCAACCAGGTTTTCAACCAGGTTTCCAACCTGTGGGTTCGAATCCCATGATCTACCAAAACAGGAGACGGACACTCAACTCATTCGGCCATCACGTCTGGGCGGTTAGCGGTGTGCGTGCGTGGTGTGTGTGTGTGTGTGTGTGTGTGTGTGTGTGTGTGTGTGTGTGTGTGTGTGTGTGTGTGTGTGGTGTGTGTGTGTGGTGTGTGGTGTGGTGTTGTGTTTCTTAAGAGCAGTGCTTCTTAAACTGATGAATGGTCCACCCAAGGCTGAATGGAATTATTTCGGAGTGAATGAAACAAGGGTGAATGAAACAAGAAGTTATAGACAAGGAAGAATAAGAGGCAAATTACTAAACACATAAGAAAATTTAGTGGAGGGTGAATTGAATTTTGTGAATGACACTGAAATAGTTTAAGAGATGCTGGGTTAGGCAATACCTAAGAAGGTTCACTGCACAACGTGTATTATGTACGAAATGGTCAAGCAGCCTATTTCGTGTGGAAATATGTTAACCTTATGGCTGGCATCCAAGTAATTACACAGACAACAGATGTACCTACTCGCCCACCATGGTGCTAACTATCCAGCGTCATGAGGCAGATTACGCTTATGATAAACCATCAGCATGTTGGCAGCACATAGGGAACGTCAAATTTATTGCCGAAAATGTGTTTTGTTCCTTACCACCGTTTTTACCTGTGTGTGTGTGGGGGGGGGGGGGGGGCTGGTTTGTTCTTTTGGTTTAAAAAAAATAAAAATCAGCCAAATGTCTGGGAATGTCTGACGTCTCGCCTCCCGCTCACCTGAGTGGAATTTAGAGAAACTGCACGGGCATGGTTTACCAACACTCACCCGACTCCCCGGTTTACCAAAACTCACCCGACTCTCCGGTTTACCAACACTCATCCGACTCTCCGGTTTACCAACACTGACCTGACTCTCCGGTTTACCAACACTCATCCGACTCTCCGGTTTACCAACACTCATCCAACTCTCCGGTTTACCAACACTCATCCAACTCTCCGGTTTACCAACACTCATCCAACTCTCCGGTTTACCAACACTCACCCGACTCTCCGGTTTACCAACACTCACCCGACTCTCCGGTTTACCAACACTCATCCGACTCTCCAGTTTACCAACACTCATCCGACTCTCCAGTTTACCAACACTCATCCGACTCTCCAGTTTACCAACACTCATCAGACTCCGGTTTACCAACACTCATCCGACTCTCCGGTTTACTAACACTCATCCGACTCCATCTTCCTATTCAGGACCCACATTATGTTCGCGTTTGGAATTCCTAACCCAGAACGAGGCTGGTCCCTATAAACAAATGTTTGCAGCAGTATTTTCTATTTAATTAAATTTACCCGAGACTACTTCCGTTGTACATAGACAATCGGAAATACATAAAAATAAGTAAATGTCACCTACACATAGGACAATCTTAGAAGATACATAGACAACTCACCGTTATATTGATTGATTGATTGGTGGTTGCTTTACGCCGTGTCGGCAGCATAGGCCATACTCACGGTGAGAAATGTTTGTTTTTTGTTCAAACCATCACTTTTACATGTAAAAGCACACAATCAATTATGTGCCAATAGACACTCATTAAATTAGAAAGCTCACAATCATATATTTGTGGTCAAGGGAAACAAATTCCCATAGAAAAAGATAAGTTTTATTAATAATTGATGGAATCTATTTAGTAAACTATATGAGGTGGTACAGTCCAGCTGCCCTCAAAAAGGCTAACATGTTTTCTTGTTTTACCTTAGTGAAAGGGTCTTGCATACTGTCTGCAGTGTAGAACCGTTGGCGCAGGGCCAAAAAATCAACGCAACTTAGTAAAATGTGTTTGAGTGTCAGCGGGGACTGACACCCAATACATTCAGGGGGCGGTTCCCCCTTGAGCAGAAAAGCATGTGTAAGCCACGAGTGGCCAATACGGCAGCGGCTAAGGACCACTTGGTCCCGCCGACCTCCCGCATGAGTCTGTGGTGGCTTTCCCACAGATGGTTCAATTTCTTTAAGTTTATTAATGTTTTCATCCCACTCATGTTGCCATTTGGATTTTATGTGGGTGGCTATTAGTGGTTTCAGATCAGAATGAGGGATCAGACATAGTTCAAGATCACAGTTCAGGGCCTTCTTCGCAGCCCGATCAGCTCGTTCGTTTCCTTGTATGCCGGCATGGCCAGGCACCCAGCACAGGTGGATGTCATACCCATCCGTTGTCATTTGGTTAATTTTATAAATGACCGTTGCTAGAATAGGGTGATTCGTTTTCAGTCCAGCAACAGCCAGGAGGCAAGAGAACGAATCACTGTATATAACATAGTTAGTGTGGTTGGATACCTCGATACCGTTATAAGGTTTGTTGATTGTGGCTTTAGGTCCTAGCAACATCAAGTGATATCAGTTGGGTACCAACCTGTGACAGCGCGCACTCATCGCGGCTTTATAGTGCTGCCACACTGGGAAACTGGGCATCCACCACCATATCCCACTCAGTCACATTATCCTGACTGAACAAACCAATCTTTGCCCTGTCCTAGAATTGCCGAGTGCCAGTCTAGGTAGCGACAAGTATCAATGTTTGTTTGTGGGCTCTGACTGACTGTCTACAGTTGTAATATGGAGATGCTTACTAACAGGATGCTGTGTGCTTATCCCCCAGCTGCAGGGCATCAGCTCGGAGAACCATCAGGCAGACGTCGCCTGTTGTAAGTGGGCCCTGTTCACACTACAACTAGTCAGATGATTACTGCAGTGTGGCATGGCTGGTAGGCAGCTGCTGTAATGTAAAGCGGCTGTCACACATCACCGGATTAAATGTATTAAAATGTGTCAAAGTGTTGCGACATCGGGTCAAAGGCAGCGGACAAATGGATATGAAACAGACATGAATGGATAGCCAATGGACAACACAAACTCAAACCGGATGCGAACCGTAGATGTCAATCCGGCAGCATCCGTTCCTAGTTTTGTGCATGTTCAAAACTTGAACAGACACAAACCGGACTTTGTTCGGTTTCTGACCGTTTCCCCCAATCCGGTGCTCGAGCGGCATGGTGTGCAAGTAGGTACATTTGCAAGCTTGTTTATTTTGTTTGTTTGAGTTCTGACAACATCTAAGGTCATATCAGGATGGATACCGACTTGTGACGGTGCACACTCATGGTCACTTTATAGGGCTGCCCCACTGGGAAATCAGGCCACCGGCACCATGACTCGAATTACAACTCAGTCACATTATCCTAACACTGAGCTAACCCATCCTTGCCATATCCTACTAATGCCGATCGCCAGGCTAGGAAGCGACAAGTATTAATTTTAAAGTCATTGGTGTGACTCTGGGAACCGAACTCCCGACCTTTCCCACGCGAGGCCCGCGCTCTACAGATTTGGCCACTACGCCCAGTCATGACCCAAGAAACAACCCTAAACACATACAACCATTTGAAAAGTATCATCCTTAAACCCACACAACAAAATAAAAAGTATCCCTAGACCCACACAACCATTTGAAAATAACCATAAACCCACACAACAAATTGAAAAGTAACCCTAAGCTCACAGCCATTTGCAGATTTTATAACCCATGACCGACACAATTGCATCGACCCAGTTATTGACTGTAGACAAACACGTCTGTAGTATTAGGCTCAGTCATTCATTACACCATCTATATGCATCCAGAGGTGTCCTGTTGGTTTTTATTTACCTCACATCATGACCATCCTCTATATTTACCTTATTCCTCCCACCATTAACACCCCCGACGACTAACCGACGACTAAAGACTCCCCCCCCCCCCTCCCCGCCCGCCCCCGTCCCGCAGCAGTGGTCGGGACTTTGGTTCCCGGTCGAGTCAAACCAATGATTTTAAAATTGGTACTTGTTGCTTCCTAGCCTGGCACTCAGCATTAATGGGATATGGCAAGGACTGGTTAGCTCAGTTGTCAGGATAATGTCACTGAGTGGGATATCGGACCATGGTACCAGCGGCCTGATTTCCCAGTGCGGCAGCACTACAATATCGCCATGAGTGCACACTGTCACTAGACGGTACCCTTCCAGTTATGACCTTAGATGTTGCCAGGACATAAAACATGACACACATAGATGATTGTGTGCATTTAAATTCTCTGTAAAAGCGACGGCCTGATAATAATATGACAGAATAAGATCTGAACAATTCTCGCCGTGATTATGGCCTTTGCTGCCGACACGGCATTAAGCAATCACCACTAACTAACTAAACTAACCTACCTTGACACTCGGAATTACTAGGATAGGGCAAGAAGCAGTGGAGTGAGGACGACCGATTGGCCATGATTGAAATCTCTGTGCTTAATCAAGGAATGTAAGAAAAGAAGCTTATCGAAGGATGATGAAAATATCATGGACAAAGAAGATCACCAACAAAGAAGTTCTCAGAAAAATTAAAAATAAGAAAAGCTTGTTTGCCACTATACAGACAAAGAAACTTATTTATTTTGGCCACATCATTCGTCAGAGTTCAATATACCATACATTGTTGGAAGGGAAGGTGAATGGCAGCAGAGGGAGAGGGAACAGCATGGTTTACAAATATTTCACAGTGGACAGGCTTGAATTATTCAGTCTATCAGAACAGCACACCATCGGGACAAGTGGAGAACCATTGCATCCAACACTCGACTAGAGGACGGAACTATTGATTGATTGAAGAAAAGAAAATGCCGGGGTGACCTGAACCAAGTAGCCGAGCACTTAGTAGCCTGGTCCCGTAGCGTTGACTCCCTAAGATAACAGCCAGGTTCAGTTTTATACACCGCCAGTATACCTCCCCCCTCCCCCCCCCCCAACCCTCCACGCCAAAATAACCCCAGTTATGTTAACCTCAGCATTATTGGAGGAAAGCACATGTATCTAAAAATAGAAAGATAGCAAAGAACCCCATTAAAATGCAATATGGGCATCACTGCTCAATGATAACTTCAGCAGTTTGTATGTAGTTGTACGCCGTATAGGGTGGGCCAAAATTGTCCATGCACAGAGGAAATAAACATTTTTTATGAAAACCTATTTTATTCATTAAATATGCTCCACATGGTTGCCATTATTTTCAAGACAACTTCGAATACGCCTCCACCACTCCTGAACACAGTTTAACACATCTGGTGTGATACTTGTATTGTTAATTTCCATGTGTCCTATATATGGACACTTTTAGTATTAGCTCACCCTGCACATGTGTGTAGATGCACATGCATGCATGTGTTGTGGCATGCTTGTAAGTTGTATTCATAAAGGCACAACACGGTTTGAAACTGATCGTATATCTCAAACTAAACAAAACGCGTCAGCAGAGAAAAGATCGTCTCCTTCATCTACCAGACTCTCGGACAGCATGTATGTATGTATGTATGTATGTATGTATGTATGTATGTATGTATGTATGTATGTATGTATGTATGTATGTATGTATGTATGTATGTATGTGTATGTATGTATGTATGTATGTATGTATGTATGTATGTATGTATGTATGTATGTATGTATGTATGCACCTATGTAAAAGTACAAAAGTAAAGCTTCTTTTATTTAATGTGTCTAGAGCACATTGATCTTTATCATCACATATTGGATGTCAAACATAACAGTCATTCTGACATATTTCTTTGGAGGTAACCTGCTTCCGCCAAATATGTTACTCTTTCCGATAAGCAGCAAGGGGTATTTTATATGCACTTTGTATGTATGTATGTATGTATGTATGTATGTATGTATGTATGTATGTATGTATGTATGTATGCATGTATGCATGTATGTATCTATGTATGCATTTATGTATGCATACATTTATGTATGCATACATTTATGTATGCATACATTTATGTATGCATACATTTATGTATGTATGTATGTATCTATGTATGCATTTATGTATGCATACATTTATGTATGCATACATTTATGTATGCATACATTTATGTATGTATGTATGTATGCATGCATGTATGTATGTATGTATGCATGCATATCCATGTAGCACACAACTGGGACGAGCAGCTCAACCCCGGACTAACGGATCCCAGTACACGCCGGCTGTGCACAATCTAAGTGAGCTAGTGTTATAAGGGTGGGAGATCCAGTGGCCTACTTACCCCACATGAACCCAGACTGACCCGGGAGCACCAGCCACCCTGACATGTTACAGGCACAATCCGGAGTGTGGCCGTTCAGTGTATTTGGCGACCTACATACAGTTTTAAATAAACTAACGACTTTGAGTTTCTCCCATTTTCTAAATACATTTGGGTTGACTGGTAAAAATCTACCTTAGTTTAGTTTGAAATAGCTTATTTTAAATGGCTACCGTTAGAGATTTGTGAATTGAAAACCTGACAAATTAATTTTTACAAGCGCGTTAGAATTATGATACCCAAGGCATCAACAGTAACAAGTTCTATTAAATTGGCTCAGTATCGCATATACAGCAAGAAACACTTAATTGCGCCAGTTCATTTGTTTGTTGTTTTACGTCCGAGCAACATCTAAGGTCATATCAGGACAAGTACCGACCTGTGACAGTGCGCACTCATGGCGACTTTATAGTGCTGCCCCACTGGAAGACCAGGCCGCCAGCACTATGACCAGCTACATTCCCACTTTTCAAATAAAAGCAAGATTCATTTCGAGACACTTCGGTGCTGGCAAAACCCTAAATGAAACGAGCAGTGCGCATGCGCACTCGGCCAGTGACGCAGTGAGAGCGGCACCTGGCAGCTGTGTCAGATTGTTAGAGAGCTGTGGAGAAAATACTCCCACATTGTGCGTTGGGTATAGAGCAGCTCACTACATATGCTCCGTGGAAAGTTTATATTTAAAGTTGCACAGTCCGATGGTTTTGAGTTTCTGACATTTTCTGAGATAAATACATTATGTTGATCATTATAATCTACCTTACTATAGCTTGAAGGAATTTTTATTTTAAATGGTTAACTTTTGAGATATTTGAAGTGCAACCATGCACAATTCATTTTGGAAAGCATGCCAAAACTCTGACACCATAGGCTTCTGCAGTGACAGCTTCTATTAAATTGACTCAGAATTCCCTCATATGTGACGACAAAAGTTTACGAAGTGCACCAGTATCTAAGTAAGATATTTAGAATCAAATCTAGATAATTGCTTTGGTTTTGAAAATTTGATGTTTTCATCGGACTACGCAACTTTTAACAAATATGCCAGAAACGCAAAACCATCTGGATTATGCAACTTTAATAGCCCATACAGTCATTTCGTCGTGGGTTTTTTTCAATTAAAATTTCCCACTACAAGCCGCGGGATCTAGGTCTTGGTGCTTTACGGTATGAGACACACCTGGGCCCAACAGCTCTGCTGGGAGAGTGCCGCTGGAGAGTGCGGCTAGATCAGAGATTGGCTGAGGCTACATTCATAGCGCCATACTGCCATAGCCGGGTGCCAGGTCCTACTGCTCTGCGATTACTGGGAATGTACAGGGCTGGGCTCTGGGTTATGGATAACCATTCTTGGTGCGGTTGGGCGCCGCAGTGTGGGAATGCAGTGTTCCGCGCGATGTTCTTACTGTATCAGCCGCCTGAGTATTATGCTGCGTTCATACAGTCCTCGTGAATATGGTGAACTTCCCACTTACTGCTAGTGAACACGACCATGTAAACTGAGAGCGTCCAATTTGGAAATTCGTAGCGCCATACTGCCATAGCCGGGTGCCAGGTCCTACTGCTCTGCGATTACTGGGAATGTACCGGGCTGGGCTCTGGGTTATGGATAACCACCCCCAAACTAGTGAACACGACCATGTAAACTGAGAGCGTCCAATTTGGAAATTCGCGGTAAACACGTTTCATGCTGGGCGATAATAGAGGCATTGTCAAATCTTTATACAGAAAGTGAAAGATCTCTAAAACCACACCACCTAGAAACAAATCGCTTGGTACACATATATAAAACATCTTTACCAACAAGATTATATCAAATTTATACGGTTAGGGTTCTTGATTTCTATTAATTTTGAATAAAACTAATGTTTTGCACCGCGCGTATGGTGGACGCCGGAAACTGCGACACCGCCATTTCTTCACAAGTGGTGAGTAGCGAGCCACTTAAAAAATCTCCAGTTCACAAGTGGTGTTCACCGGTTGTGAAGTCACTTGAACGCAATTCACAGGTTGTGAAATGGGAAACACCATATTCACCAGTTCATATGAATGCAGCATTATCTATGTCGGCGTGACGTCACAACCCAGGGAACCAGCCCGCGAAGGGTAAAACACCGCAGTGATTTGTCCTGCAGCAATGCTATGTCTATGTGGAGCATTTATTTTTGCAAAATTTATTTTAAAGCTTTCATTGGGTCGATTAAAAATATCTTAATGCGCGATTGAAGAGGAAGATTGAAGTATTTAATTTAACCTAAGAGCATTTTTCTCTGAAAGTATTAAAAACAGAGATAATAGTGAAATTTGGGATATTCTGAGTGTCAGTGCCAGTGGTAGGTAGCCTTACCGGATCATGGCCTCAAAAACTATTTTCGCAAAATAAATTCAAAAACTTCCAATTGGCTGATTGAGAAAAAGCTGAATGTGAAATTGTAGAGAAAGATCTAAACTATTTAATAGAAACAATAGAAATTTGCTTTCAAAGCACCAAAAAGCACAAATCACTGTGATAGTTAGGGTAGTTTTAATGTTGTCTCTATGAGAGTGGCATTTGTTTTACCCTTCGACCATTGTGAGCGCAAAAATTCCCCGGATGTCCGACATCGAGAATACCAAACACCGTTAACCGTAACTTCTCAATCTTAGATGCGCATTCAAATTAAGCCAACACAGCCATTCAAATTAGCCAATATAAATCTACAAAACGATACTAAATAATGATCTGGATGAAATGGACACAAATTTCGTCCAGTTAAAATAGGCCTTTTCCCCCTCAAGAAGCATACGCAGTGAACTGCCCGTTTCCTGAATGGCATAGATGCCATAACATATGTGCAGTTCGTTTGTTGTTTTACGTCCTAGCAACATGTAAGGTCATATCAGGACGGAATATGTGCAGTTGTCAGTTTCAAATTCACCAAACTTGTATTTCTATATCACTACCATTCGTAAACCTTATTTGGGAACAAACCGATATTGAAATAGACAGATGCACCACCATCACTTCTTTGGTCGGTGCTGTGGGGAGAACCCTCCTTCATTGAACTAACGCGAGATTTTGGGGTTTTTTTTGTGTTTTTTTTAAAGTCCTATCAATATCTAAGGTCATATCAGGACGGGTACCGATTTGTGACAGGGCACACTCATGGCGACTTTATAGTACTGCCCCACTGAGAAACCAGTCACCAGCACCATGACCTGATATCCCACAGTCAGTCACATTATCCTGACACTGAGCCAACCAGTCCTTGCCCTATCCTAATAATGCCGAGCACCAGGCTAGGAAGCGGCAAGTATAAATATCTAAGTCATTGGTTTGACTCGACCAGGATTCACACAAACTCATGGGTTCGGATGTCCCGATCTCCCAAAACAGGAGACGGATGCTCTACTCATTCGGCCACCCCGTCTGGTCATGCACGCGATACAAGGGAAGCGTCAGACCATTCAGAGAGCTTACATCATAGTTGGGAAACATTCACATTCCATTCTTTAGTCAGTGAGACTGCCCGGAAATAGGCTGAGCCAGGAAAGGGTGTGATGGGTTAGACTTACAGAGCCTGTGATGCCCCCCCCCCCCACCCCCAAAAAATGTACAAGTCATAATCGCTAACCACAGCTAATATTGAGTACCTGTTTGTTTATCAGAAAAATAAATAGCAAATGAAGCATAACATTTGATTCCTAGACTAGCCAGTGTGTTGGGGTTTTATATCCTAGTAACATTTAAGTTACTATCAGGACGGACAGATAGTACTAAGTGAACTATACTGTGGTTGTGGTGGTGGGTACAGTAAATGTTATAAAAGACTGAGCAGTTTTTGTATGTGTGTGTCTCGGGGAGGGGGGAGATCATATCCATTAACTCGCACATAATGCCAGAAAGCGGCAGACGAGTACATACGACCAACACAAAATCATATTATATATATGGACAAACTCTCCCGCGCATTAGGGACAGAGGAGACACCGGTCGAAGCCTGGTAGTCAGGATGACCAACAGTAGCAAATAAGTATCACTAATAACAGAATTTCCTTCCACGCCTTTATAGTCGCATAATAATTATGCATCATGCGGATATGTCTCTTTATCTATATATAGTTTTATGTCATGGCAACATCGAAGGTCATATCAGGACGGGTGCCGGCTTGTGACAGTGCGCACTCAAGGCGAGTTTGTAGTGCTGGAATACTTGGAAATCACGCCACCAGCACCATGACCTGTAGATAAAGGATTCACCTGGTACTCGCAGTACACGGGTGAATACCAACCCTATATAAAAACGGTTGAAAAAGCGGGTTAATGAAATGAGAGCCTAATTTCACAATCTAAGAAGCAACATTTATTCTTTGTAGATGTCTTCATATTTACCCGCTACTTTTGAGTTGGAAAATATAATAAAACATATACATTAATGCAATTTAAAGTGAAATCGATGGCGTTCTCTGGCCGCCATCTTGTCTTTTTGCATTCTCTCCCATTTCACCAAATCTGTGCCAATATATGTAGCCATTTGATCATGGAACCAGTTTCTACTTCATGTTCCATACTAAAGCTATTTTCACCCGTATTTAGACTACGTTGTCGTTCACCCGTGTACTACAAGTACCGGGTGAATCTTTTATCTACATGACCTGATATCCCACACAGTAACATTATCCTGACACTGAGCTAACGAGTCCTTGCCATATCCTATTAATGCTGAACACCAAGCTAGGAAGCAACAAGTATCAATTTTCTAAGTCATTGGTTTGACTCCACCTGGAATTGAACTTCTGATCTCCCGCATGGGAGGCCTACGCTCTACCGATTCGGCCACTGCACCCAGTTATAAATACTTATATAGATGAGGGAACGCAGAGAAAGCGAGAGGTTAAGTAGTTCAGAAGTCTAGTTCCTGACCCGCCAGTATTATCCCCCCCCCCCTCCCCCCCACAGAGATTGTGTAGGAGTGAATGATAAATCCTTGTATTCACACTCTGGTTGGCACAGACCCAGAGTGGTAGATTCCCGCTACAACTTACAAGGTGGGTCAGAGGCCATCACTGGCTGGTGTCGCGGTTTCAGTTCTCAACCAGACTCAGTTCTCAACATCGCTTCTGCGCATGCATCAAAGCATCTGCGCATGCGTCAAAGCATCATCTGCGCATGTGTCAACATCAGCCCGATTCAAACCCTCGCCGATCGCCGCAAATCGCTGCCTCATAATGTCACTATAGCCTTATAAATTTAATATAATCTTTTCGGTAAACATGTTTTCTATATGTGTACCAAGCGATTTGTTTCTAGGTAGTGTGGTTTTAGAGACATTTCACTTTTTCTGCATGAAGATTGCTCACGACCATTGACAATGCCTTGAGTTTGCCCGTATGCGCAGTGCAAAACATTATTCAAAATTAATAGAAATCCAGAACACTAACCATATCAATTTAATATAATCTTGTTGGTAAACATTTTTTCTATATGTGTACCAAGCGATTTGTTTCTAGGTGGTTTGGTTTTAGAGATATTTCACTTTTTCTGTATGAAGATTGCTCACGGCCATTGACAATGCGCAGACGATGCTGTTAGATTTTGACGCATGTGCAGAAGCGATGTTGAGAACCGAATCTGGTTGAGAACTGAAACCGCGACACCGGCGTGCACTTGACGTTACCCCTCCCTGCTTTGCACACAACCCAGTCATTCAGGCTTGTAGTTCATATGTTCCACGTGTCTTCAGCATAAACAGGAAATAGTTTTCACTGTGTTAAATATTCCGATAAAACGCATTGGTGAGGAATGTGAAATGGTCTATAAAGGAGTACAAATGGTCTATTAATGCAAATGATGTATAGGGCCAGGTGCATGAATGTATTTATGTAGTTGCTGGTGACTCTTTACTTGTAGTCAATAGTCACTGTGTATTAGATAGTGTGAGAGGGGCACTACTGTTCGTGTGTGAGTAGCTCAGGAGCTCTACACACTACCCCTCCTCCCCCCAACTGTTAGTCACGGACCACCACACATACACAGCAGGCAGGTACAGGCCAAGCAGCCACACCGCATGGTGGTGGTGGGTAGATCACAGTAGCCATGGTGACACAAGAATGCTTACTGTTCATTGGTGGAACTAGAAATGTTGCTGATTGGAGATAATGGTCAGGTGGTATGCCATATCAGATCCATGTACCACTATATAATAATAAACCTGAGGGTGCAAGCTCTCACTCTACTTTCACTCTTTATACTCTTCCTTTCTCTCCTTGCCTGTACTGATTTCATATAGCCTGCCTACACAACTACAGCTGCCAGACTTTACAACTGTTTATGCCGAACAACACATCGGGACAAAAAGCTTGTTTTATTTAACGACGCCTCTAGATCACATTGATTTTCATATCATCGGCTATTGGACGTCAAAGATATGGTCATTCTGACTTATATCTTAGGAGGAAACCAGCTGTCGCCACATAGGTTATTCTTTCCGATAAGCAGCAAGGTCTTTTATATGCACTTTCCCACAGACAGAACCACACATACCACAGCCTTTGATGAACCACTTGTGGACCACTGCTTGGAGCGGAAAATAGCTCAAACTGCAAATGGGTCGACTGAGCAGGATCGACTGGATGACCGACAACTTCACGGGTGAACACTCTACCGCCTGAGCTACGTCCCACTCCTATTTAATGCCTAAGACACATCGGGACAGCTACAGACTGGTGACTGTTCTCTCATGGTGGTTTTATAGTTTTAGCCACCAGCATTGTCATGATATCCGACTCAGTCACGTTATCCTCACAGTTGAGCCAACTAATTCTATTAATCCAGAGTGCCCGGCAAGGTATGAACTTTCTGTAAGTGATTTGACTTAGTGCGTATGCTCACATTTCTGCATAGTATATTGGAGATAAATATATTAGGATGATCGTTGTAATATACCATGCTTTAGTTTGAAGTATTTTATATTTTAAATTCCCAGGGATGAAAGTGGTCTCTGGGAAAAAAAGCGGAAATGCTGATATTCTTCCATAGGTTTAGCATTGTCAGGGAATCGCGTCAAATTCCCGGAAGTCGGGTTTTATAGTCAGATATTGGTATACGCTCATAGTGCTCCGCCGTTTGAAGCATGTATTAGTAGTGTTCGCTGATAGTGCTGCGGCGCATGGAGCATTTATTAGTAGTATATGCTGATAGTGCTGCGGAGTCTGCACCACATATTAGTATACGCTGATGGTGCTGCGGGATTGAAAAATCCCGGAAATCCGCGGAATCGCTGAGATCTTTCATCCCTGAATTCCTAACTTTGGGGATATTCGAAGTGAAAACATTTTGTATGCACGTCCAACTTATGACACCTTAGACTCCAGCATTAATAGTTCTCTTAAATTAATTTAGCACACCAGTGTCTAAGTTAGATACGTAGAATCAAATCTAGATAAACGTTTTGGTTACATTTAAGATAACCACATAGCATACAATTTCACTCATGATAGACACACACAGAAAGCGAGGACTCGGGTAGAATGTGCTCATTTTGAAATAATTTAATTCCTTCATTTAAAACCTTCGAAGGCTTCAGCAATACACGACAGACAAATGTGGTATCAGACGCCACGTGATAATATACCAAAATATAAAAAGCAATAAAACTACACCAAATACCAAAAGAACTCATCACATCACATCGGATATTAGATCACATCTTGAACAAATCAGTCACAAACAGAGATATAGGTCAACTTGGAGATTATGGCAAAATAAGCTTTAGATGTACCTCTGTTAAGCACTTCATTATAGCTGCATAGTCCGATTAAATATCAAATTTTCAAAACCAAACCAATTATCTTGATTTGATTTTGCATATCTAACTTAGATATTGATGCACTTATTAAGCATTTGTTTCTGCTTAGAAGGCAAAACTGAGTCAATTTAACAGAACCTGTTACTGCAGAAGTCTATGGTGTCAGAGTTTTGGATAGCTTGCCAAAACTAATTTTCCATGTTTGCATCTCAATATCTCAAAAGTTTACTAGTGATCGATTTAAAGTCGCCAGCTATCCGCCGCGTGGAAAACAAACGAACTCGATTTGAAATTCTGATGCGACTGAAAACTCCCCAAAACACCAGCGGCCTGTCGTGGCTTCTGCGCATGCGCGGATTTTCGCACGTTGCGGCAATCACTGCTATTTGTTTTGTTTACACTCGGCGATTCGACGCTGATCGAGCTGCTACGTTAATATCGCTTGGAATTTAAGGTTAATTTAATTAAATTTCATTATTTGAGTATGTAATTCTGTTAAATATGACAGCTTTGAATAGATTTGGGCTTAATTTATTGCCGCCCATACTGGGAACCAGCAACTCTTGTTACTGTGTGAGCCTGTTGCCGGCACAATTTCAGCCAATCACAGCGCAGCTTTTCCATTGCAAATGGCCGCCGTCTATGGGGGCGGCCATTTTGGAGACAACCAACTGGCTTTGCAGTTCAGATTAGCACAGCCCTGGTCCCCTACTCTCCCCACACATACTTGGTTCAATTAAACATAAAAACTAAACAAGGTTGTGCTTGGAGAGCATTTGTCGGAGTACGCGCAGTGTCCCAGCGAGCTATAGCTGGTCCCTTTAACATATTTATCTCAGAAAAAATACAGAAATTCTAAACCATCGGACTATGCAACTTTAATCAAGTTTGGTAGTGAAATTACAAAATTTAGATGGTGACAAAGGGAAGATTATTTTTGACTATATACAATTTTTTACCGTAATTTCCATAAATTTCTGTTTTCAAATCTCACCAATTGTCAAGAACATATATTGTGATATGATATATCTCAATCTCGATCTTCGACCACCGCATCCGGTCAAAGGTATTAACGAATTTGTACATAACAACTGTTGTCCAAAATGCTACTTAATATCCGATTCCGTGTGGCAGGTTGCGCGTGACCTACCTGATCCCCTGCGTCACGCCTGACGTCACCATGATGACGAGTCGGCGCGAGGTGCTGACGTCACGCAGCGAGCAGCCCAGAACGAGGGCGCCCAGCGCGTACGTGTCGTTGGTGGCGAGTGTGACAAACGCCTGCATCTCGGGACCTGCGTGACAGAGCAAGACCACAGTCAGCCATGACACCACAACACAGGGAGACTGTTACACAGCCTCGGTCACAACCCTGGATTCAAAGTCGCATAACCCGATAGCTTTAAAGTTGCATAGTCCGATTGTTTTTGGTTTTTGTCATTTTTCCTGAGATAAATATATTAAATTGATCGTTATAATCTACCTTACCTTAAAGTTGCATAGACCGATGGTTTTGAGTTTCTGGTATTTTCTTGAGATAAATATATTAGGTTGATCGCTATAATCTACTTTACTTTAAGTTGAAGTAACGTTTATTTTAAATGGCTAACTTTTGAGATATTTTAAGTGGAAGCATGCAAAATTAAATTTGGCAAGCATGCCAAAACTCTGACACCATGGGCTTCTCCATGAAGTTCTATTAAATTGACTCGATCTTCCCTTCTATGTAGCGACACACATTTAATAAATACACCATTATCTAAGTTAGATATGTAGAATCAAATCTAGATAATTCTTTTGGTTTTGAAAATTTGATATTTTCATCTGACTATGCAGCTTTAATTGGAAGTAGCTTATTTTAAATGGCTAACTTTTGAGATATTTTAAGCTCAAACATGTCAAATTAATTTAGGCAAGCATGCCAAAACTGACACAACAGCCTTCAGCAATAACAGATTCTATTAAATTGACTCGGTGTTCCCTTCGAGGTAACAGCAAATGCTTAATAAGTGCATCATTATCTAAGTTAGATATGTAGAATCAAATCTAAAAAAATTAATGTGTCATCGGACTCTGCAGCTTTAAGTCTCTGCCATATCATTAAAGCTGTATAGTCCGATGAAATCAAAATTTCGAAACCAAAAACACTTATCTAGATTTGATTCTACATATCCAACTTAGATACTGGTGGATTTATTAAGCATATATTGCTCCACAGAAAGGAATGCTATGTTAAATTTTTTTTAAAACCTATTACTGCAGAAGCCTAGGCTATGGTGTCAAGAATGTTGACGCGCTTGCCAACATTAATTTTACATGTTTGCATTTCAAATATCTCAAAAGTTAGCTATTCAAATAAAAATGGGGTTCTCTGTGGCGGAGTGGTTAGAGTGTCTGACATTTTTCTAGGTCAGAGTCCTAATCTGAGGGTCGGCGGTTTGATTCCCCATGCCCCCAGCTCTGCCAATTTGGATTTCCACCGCTGTGTATAACTTACACCGTCATCAAAGGCCAGTTGCTCTCATACCATGTCTATGTGGTGTGGGAGGTTAAAAATCCCTTGGGTCGTCAAAGTGTAGGCTCGGGCTTTCTATCGACCAGCAGTGGAATGAGGAAGACCAGTCGTCTATGACTGAAATTTCCCCTGCTTAAACAACTAATGGGCAAAAAAAACAAAAAAACACTAAAGTAAGGTAGATTATAATCTGAGAAAAATTAAAGAAACTCAAAACCATCGGACTATGCAATCTTAAAGATAAATATATAATGGCTACCTTAGATTGAAGTAGCTTATTTTAAAGGGTTAGCTTTGGAGATACAAGCTAAATTAATTTTGGTGTGCACATCGAAATGCCTGACAGGCGACTTAGGCTTGCTTTGTTAACCCATTTTCGAGCGTTACCGAAGTACTGACACCCAAGTACTGACAACGCTCCACATGGCTTAACTTCAGTGATTAGATATTTAGCCCTGTCTGTACTTTTTGTTTTTTGTTGCTACATTGGTTGATTAAGCAGGGGAAATTTCAGTCGCAGACGACTGGTCTTCCTCATTCCACTGCTCCGTGCCCTATCCTGATAATGCTGAGCGTCTGGCTAGGAAGCGAGAAGTATAAATTTTTAAGTCATTGGTTTGACTCGACCAGGATTTTAACCCATGATCCCACGATCTACCAACACGGGAGACGGACGCTCAAACTCATTCGGCCATCCCGTCTGGTTACTTTGATAACATACCACCTGGGAATATGAGGAGGAAATAGTAGGCACTCCAAGCTGATATATAGCAACATACATGTAACGCCGCCTAATACTAATGAGCCTTCTAATATGGAAGACCAAACATAATAAGGGATGATAGTGGTTTCGGACCAACAAAAATCGGAAAATAAGCCGTTATTATTATCCTGACGGCAAATTTCCGTCCTTAGAATTAGAGGCCCGCTACCGTACCCACATCATTTTTATTTCTCCTCGAATTTACACCTATATAAAAACAAAAACTACCGTACCCCCATCATTTGGACCCTCAATTTGAGGATTTGCTTGTGACGTAGGCATCACACTATTCCTGCATCGTGGTTCGATAGAAGCGGTTCCCTCTATCAAGTGTGTGTGTTAAGTCACTGATATGCTTAATTTGAACACTTATTGAGTAAGTTATGCTCCTAAATAACATTATTTCAACCCCCCAGTGAATATTTATGGTTCTAAATAACACTCGGGGGTTGAAATAATGTTATTTAGGAGCACAACTTACTCAATAAGTGAAATTTTGCTCAAATTAAACCTCTTTGTTCTCAAAGTTGAATTCTTAAAGTCGCATAGTCCGATGGTTTTGAATTTCTGTATTCTTTCTGAGATAAATATATTAGATCGATCACTAGTATCTACTTTACATTACTACAAAGTTACTTTTAATTTAAATGGTAAACTTTTGAGATATTTTGAGTGCAAACATGGAAAATTAGTTTTGGCAAACATGCCAAAACTCTGACACCATAAACTTCTGCAGTAACAGGTTCTGTTAAATTGACTCAGTATTGCCTTCTATGCAGAAACAAATGCTTAATAAGTACATCAGTATCTAAGTTAGATACGTCAAATCAAATCTAGATCATTGGTTTGGTTTTTGAAAATTTGATATTTCATCGGACTATGCAGCTTTAATACACTAACTTATATCCTGATGCTGAATGGATCATGTACACAGTAGAAACTGACTTCAATGGGCAACTCTGCATCCAGACCAATGTTGCCGTGACATATCAGGGGCCGTATGCAGGAATCGGTGATAGGCTTAGCCGGAGTTAGGGCGCTAGCTCCGGTTAGCTATCTCAGGGTAGCTGCGGGTTGGAGAAATAGGTCAAGTGGTATGCATCAATGTCTTAGCCGCCGCGGATAGCTAACCGTGAAGTTATTTATAGATGTGGGAACTCCCTCGATTCGACAATATGAATAACACTGCCACTGTGGCGGCAGCGTTAATATCGCTTCACATTTAGGGTTAAATTGATAAAAGTTCACTTATTGTGTATGTAATTACGTTAAAAATGACAGCATTTAATAGATTTGGGCCAAATATATTGCCGCCGATACGGCGGTGGCCATGTTTAGTTGACGTTGGACAGTATGGATATCGACGTCGCTGCGGCGGCGGTGATTTGTTTACTTTACATTTGTCGATTAGAAAATATTAATATCGCCGCTGATGCGCCAGCAGCGTTAATATCGCTTCGCATTTAGGGTTAAATTGATAAAAAGTTCACTTATTGCGTATGTAATTCTGTTAAATATGACAGCATTGAATAGATTGAGACCCACACACGCACACTAACCGGCGCAGCTATCAGTTAAACCTGACTTGTATTCAGGGTAACTTAGCCTAGGCTACGGTCGGCGGCTAGCGCTGGCACCGGCTCATGCATGCGGATTTTCCAACTTTAGCCGGGTGGAGCTACCCTAGCCGCGGTTAGAGCCCTAACTCCGATTCATCCATACGGCTGTTGGTGTCTTGGATTGGAATCAAAAGGACAATTAAATGAGCAAAGACAATTTGTACATTGAAAGATTGTGTGCACATAGCATAGATTGTCTTATGGTGCTCGGTATCCCTGTGGAGCAGCACTATTAAGTCGCCATGAATGCGCAGTCATAAGTCAGCACCAATCCTAATGACCTTAAATGTTGCTAGGACACAAACTCAAAACAGAGCATCTCCAATATGGGTGTGACTGAAGACTTGAAAACTAAGTTTCAGAACCTGTATGTGACAATAGGTAAATGCCTGGGGAGTTTTGATTGTTGATGTTTCATGTCCTAGCAACATCTGAGGTTATATCAGGAGGAGTACCCAAGTACCAGGCAGGTGACAGTGGCATTGTGGCAGTACCTGTTATGTGATCAGTACTCAAGGTTCTACTTAATAGGAGCCACACAGAAACAAACCACACCTTCACAACCCAAACTTCAGCTTTGTAGCCATCTATTAAATACCACAGGTAACAAAAGACATTACTTTCCACTGCATCGACGCATTCTTTCAATGACACCACGACAATCCAGCGAAAAACATTCAAAATTAGACAACTTCACAAAAACATTCACAATTAGACAACGTCATAGAAACACCGTAAAACTAGTCGTTCATCCGTAGGATATTATCTCACATTAAGGGGGCATCCAACGTTTTCAATTTTTTTTTAAACATCGTACGACAATAAGGACTGAACAGTTGCCCGGGGCACCTAGTTTACTCGGTCGGGCAGCTGAAGTTCTCAGTAACCTACCAAACGGGCAAGTCAATACTTTCTGATCTGCAGTAGCAGATTTCAGTTTCAATGGGGGACATTTGGTGTAGTTAATTTTTCCGACACTTGGTGGCATGTCGGTACTAGTGGGCCTAAACGGCCATTGACAATGCATTGAGTTTGCCGGTACGCGCAGTGCAAAACGTTTATTTTATTCAAAATTATTAGAAATGCAGAACCCTAACCCTTTAAATTTAATATAATCTATTCGTTGAATATGTTTTCTATGCGTGTACCAAGCGATTTGTCTCTAGGTGGTGTAGTTTTAGAGATATTTCACTTCTTCTGTATGAATATAATTCAAGATTGCTCACGGCCATTGACAATGCATTAAGTTTGCCGGTACGCGCAGTGCAAAACATCTATTTTATTCCAAATTAATAGAAATACAGAACCCTACCCATATAAATTTAATATAATCTATTCGTTGAATATGTTTTCTATACGTGTTCCAAACAGTTTATTTCTAGGTGGTGTGGTTTTAGAGATATTTCACTTGTTCTCTATGAAGATTGCTCATAGCTATTGAGTTTGCAGTGTGACAGGAATTTGAACTAAAAAATCGGATGTCCCCCATTGGCTGACTTGGGCTTGGGTAAGTAGCATTGCCACTCGGGCAAGTAGAAAAGTCAAGTCACTTACCCGAAAGGGAAGTGGGAAAATAAATCACTGTCCTACCATGTTATATCAACATGTCATGAAACCATGACTGCCCCCCCCCCCCCCCCCCCCCCCCCCACTCTTCCACGCCATTTCGTATGCTGTGCGCGACCCCATAGCTGTTGAAAACGTTGGACGGCCCCTAATACTAATAGCGGTCAAGGACGTGCAGGAAGGGGTGGAACCGGAGAGGTCAAAGTGGCCAGAAACTACACTTTTTTTTTATCTTTTAGTGAAATTAGTCCAGCCGGACCCACAGCAGTGCATAACAGTTTTGTGATACACAAACACTGTTAGTCTGTTGAGTTACCAGCATCACATGCCATACGCCCCAAAAAAAAGTCAAGCTTGTTTTATTTAGCGACGCCTGTGAAGCACATTGATTTTTATCATCAGCTATTGGACGTCAAACATAATATAGTCATTCTGACATATTTCTTTGGAGGAAACCCACTGCCGCCACATAGGCTACTCTTTCCGATAAGCAGCGAGGGGTCTTTTATATGCACTTTACCACAGACAGGACAGCACATACCACAGCCTTTGATGAACCGCTTGTGGACTACTGGTTGCAATGGAAAATAGCCAAAACTGCAAATGGGTCCACTGAGCAGGATCGATCGGATGACCGACAGCCATACACCCAAGACACCAGAATACAGCTACTGACACCATCGTGAATGCAGCAGCAACTTGAGTGCAGATGGTCGACAGCGTGTCGTTTCAGGCGGGTTAAACAAGTGGTTAGTTCGCTTGGTCTGATGAAGACGCATTTGGCATGAAACTATCTCTAAAGTTAACAATCTATAATAATCAAACTAATATATTTATCAATAAAATATGCCAAACTTACAAGTATTGAATTATGCAACTTTAAGAGAATATGAAAAGTTTCAAATGATCCTTTTAAACACTCAAAAATACGAAAATGTCATTTAAAACGCGATCATAACACAAGCGGGTTTTCCGATCTAATTTTTGTTGTTGAAAATGCAATTGAGTGAAAATGCAAAATTTGTATTAAAAAATAAATTACAAAATGTATGGCACCTTCATGATCCACTTCACAATCAGTAACAAGAACAAGCCTGATTCTCAAACCACAGTGAGATCAGCAAAGAATGTAAAATAAGGAATTTTGTCCAGATTCAAGAAGAAAAGAAATCACAACTTAATAGGATCAATAAATGTTCAAGATGATAGTGCAGCATATTTAATTTGGGGGTGGAGTGGTGTGAGGTGAATCCTACAAGGCCCAGTATGGAGGCAAAATGCAACTTGGCCACAGACGGTGATAGTCCACTATTTCTTTTCCACACGGAGATAGTTGCTATTGTGGAAATAGGAAATGGAAACAAAACAAGTTCTATCAACTTTTACCTCCGAGCTCGTATGCAATCACACTAGCATTTTTAGAGATGTTGGCAATGTCTATTTTTTGTATACACCTCTGTACATTATACAGAGAAAAGCACACCGGAGTAGAACTCAAATGTCAAAAACAGAAATGGAGAAAGAATAAAAGAAAGAACATAAATAGCCAATTACCCTTCGAGCCTGAGGAAGCCATTTTGTTGCTCTGAGAACTCCTTAGTTGTCCTGGTTAGTCACCTCAAGTTGACCTCAAAATCAATAGGTTGTTGGCTTTGACCCCGTTGATGGTGCCTTTGACCCAGTGACCCTGACCCAGGCTTGAATTCTGCAAGTTCTAGCCCGATGATACTGCCTCCAGACACAGTTGGTTGGTTGTTGGAGTTTTACATCCTGGCAATATCTAAGGTCATATCAGGACGGCCCACACACAGTCCTGCTCCCACGCGTAAGTCCTGCTGCTACTGCTCGGCTGGCTGGCTGGCTGGGTGGGTGGGTAGGTGGGTTGATGGCGAGTGTGACGTCGCAGTCACAGTCCAAACACACAGCTTCGTTAGGTTGCCATGGTTACTCATCCAGATCCCAGCATCCTTCTGTTTGGAACAAGCCTCTAAGCTTCAATATAGCTTGGGTGGTTTTCCCCTTCCCTGCTACCCACTGTCTTTGGCTGGAGCTGCTGGTTGTGGGTGTGGGAGGTGACGGGCAGGCAATGGCGGAGAGGTTCACCAGTACTGCATTTAAACCTCTCCCCCATGGCAAACACCAGCAGGGCCTCAGGCTCCGCCCAATGTGCAAATACCACATCGTTTCTGCCTGCAAGCTCCTGTAGTTTTCGCTGCCAAATGTCTCTGGCATGGATTTATTTTATGTATATTTTGCCCCCCCCCCCTTTCCCCCCTCCCTACTTTATTCTCGCCTATTGCCAAGTCATAAGTCGGTGAAATATGTATAATATATGAGACTGTCTCAAAAGGTGCTAAGCAATATGGGACAAAACTTTTTCCATTGTAACGATCAACATACTATCTGCTTATGCATTTGCTCAGGATAAACTGATTTGTTTTTTACATGGTGTTTCAGAATCCCAATAGAATACATATTGATTTGAAGCAAATGTCCTTGTGTTTTCAGTGTAACCGTTTCTGTGCTGTTTTGTGTCAATCGTTACAATGGACAAAAAAAACCTGAAGATTTAGCACATTTTGAGACAGGCTCATATATACTGTGAATTTGCCGCTGCCAAGGTGGTACTTTTTGCGATATGGCTGGTGGTGGAAATTGCTTGTGAGGTTATGGTGCTTTTGCCACTACTAATATATTATACCGACCAGTACAGGATCGCGGTGGTTGGTATGATATATTAGGATTGCCATTAAAGACTACTGTGGTAGGATTGAAACTGAGGAAGTGGAAGCATGGGTTTATTTATGGATATATATAGAGTTGCTGTAGCTACTCTGCTGACATCGCTCTCCAAGCAGAGCCATGTACAAGAGTCCACTAGATAACAGATCTGCCTGGAGGGTGTGTAGTGAGAAAGGTGTGGCTGGAGAATGAGTAAGTGGGTCTTAGAGGAAGCAGCAGCTACACTAACAGGACATTACACAACAAACATTCATCAGTAGAGTGAAGCTGTAACTATGATTGTTGCATCTAAAATGACAGAAAGAAAAAGAATCTGCATTTAGATTAATAACACATTTTGAAGACTTTATTTAAATCAATAAATTCTTCAAAGATTCTATATCATTATTAAGGGAAGAGATAGGTGTGAAATAGCTTAGCATTGATTTACATGCTCATAGTAGAGATTGAAACTACCTCCAAGTGGGTACTTCTTGTAACAGGAATAAGAATATGATATATCAATGTTCCACCCATAGATTATATGGTATATATATATTTGTTTTTGGTTAAATGAGACAATTTACAAAATTACAAGTGCGTTACGATGAACGAACCATCAGGACTGCATTCCACCATTTCTTCCAGGCCTCCTTGATCCGCAAGGTGATGATGACCATTTACCTGACCGTGCTCGCGACATTGGCCCAGCGCTTGCTGTTGGTCTGGTTGCAGTGCAGTCAATAAGCTTATCGGTTCAACATGTGGTGGACTTGGCTGTCCGTATGTGGGTGCCAACATAACTGGCACGCTGCAGAGGGATGCCATTGGCTGTTGTAATGGAGGCATGGGTTCGAACATCATTGGGGTCACAGCAGGAGGTGAGGAAGGGGGCGTGTAAAAAGCTAGGTCTGCCGGTTGGCATTGCCTTACTGCCAGCTGGGTTGATGTACAACCTGGGGCTGATGCTTCAGGAGCCATAGCAACCACGCCAGATGGAGTACTTGCAACTTCTCCAGTTTTAGTTGGAACTGGTGAGACACCACCCATAACCATAACGGCAGTTGAGGTTACTACAGTTGCACATTTCAACTGCATGGGCTGCACTATTTCTGATTTTAGTGGCGTGAATGGCTGTTTTGATTGTGGCGGGATGCTCATTGCCAGTGTTGATAAGGGGTGTGGTGGTGTTGGTCTTGATGGTGCAGCTGGAACTGTTGAAAAGGCTGGTTCCTGTGATGGCCATCCACTGACTGGTGTAGGTGAGGGTGATATAACATGGGCAGCTTCTTGGCTTAGTGTACTGCAGGGTTCTGATAGAGGAGTATTGGGAGGTGCAACAGGAGGTGGCACTGCTTCGTAAGGTTCTTTAACTGGTGTTTCTGCAAAGGCCACTGTTATTGGTTCAAATAAATCTGGCCAGCTGTCTACTCGTGGTAGCGTGTAGCAATCAACTGGAAGCTCAGCAGATATTGCAGGCGGTCCAGAAAGGGCCGCTGACGTTACTTGTGGTACAATGCCCATTTCAGGCTGCCGAGCAGCTTGACTAATATGCGTTACTTCTTGTGGGATGGTCCCAACCTCTGGCGTGGCAGCGACCTCAGTGACTGGGCTGGCCTCCAGCACGCCAGTGACCTCAGCAGCCTCTGGCGTGGCAGTGACCTCAGCAGCCTCTGGCGTGGCAGTGACCTTGGCAGCCTCTGGCGCGGCAGCAACCTCAGCAGCCTCTGGCATGGCAGCGACCTCAGCAGCCTCTGGCGCGGTAGCGACCTCAGCAGCCTCTGGTGTGGCAGCAACCTCTCCGAAAGCGACATCCTCTGGTGTGGGCGCAACCTCTGCAACCGTGACATCCTCTGGTGTGGTAGCAACCTCTGCGACTGTGGTAGCAACCTCTGCAACCGCGGTAGCCTCGGGTGTGACAGCAACCTCTGCGACCATGACAGCCTCTGGTGTGGCAGCAACCTCTGCGACCATGGAAGCCTCTGGTGTGGCAGCAA
The DNA here is from genome assembly GCA_030323885.1 of Branchipolynoe longqiensis. Classification (NCBI taxonomy): domain Eukaryota; kingdom Metazoa; phylum Annelida; class Polychaeta; order Phyllodocida; family Polynoidae; genus Branchipolynoe; species Branchipolynoe longqiensis. The sequence continues at coordinate 59,843,565 of CM059197.1, forward strand.
CCTCAGTGACCATGGCAGCCTCTGGTGTGGCAGCAACCTCTGCGACCATGGCAGCCTCTGGTGTGGCAGCAACCTCTGTGACCACGGCAGCCTCTGGTGTGGCAGCAACCTCTGTGACCACGGCAGCCTCTGGTGTGGCAGCAACCTCTGCAACCGTGGCAACCTCTGGCATGGCAGCGACCTCGGCGAATGTACCTGCCTCTGGCGTGGCTGCAACCTTGGCGACCGTACCTGCCTCTGGCATGGCAGCGACCTCTGCAACCAGACCTGCCTCTGGTGTGGCAGCAATGTCTGCAACCATGGCAGCCTCTGGTGTGGCAGCAACCTCTGCAACCATGCCTGACTCTTCGACTGGGCCTGCCTCTGGCGTGGCTGCGACCTCGGCGACCGTACCTGCCTCTGGTGTGGCAGCGACCTCCACAACCGTGCCTGCCTCTGGAGCAGCGGCGACCACCACAACCGTGCCTGCCTCTGGCGTGGTGGCAACCTCCACAACCGTGCCCGCCTCTGGCATGGCGGCAACCTCCGCAACTGTGCCTGCCTCTGGCATGACAGCAATCTGGGTAACTGTGCCCGTCTCTGACGCGGCAGCAACCTGGGCAACTATGTCCATCTCTGGGGCGGCAGCAACCTGGGCAACTGTGACCGTCTCTGGCCTGGCGGCAACCTGGGCAACTGTGCCCGCCTCTGGCCTGGCGGCAACCTGGGCAACTGTGCCCGCCTCTGGCCTGGCGGCAATCTGGGCAACTGTGCCCGCCTCTGGCCTGGCGGCAATCTGGGCAACTGTGCCCGCCTCTGGCCCGGCAACAACCTGGGCAACCACCTCCGCGACTGTGCCCGCCTCTGGTGTGGCAGCCACCTCTGCGACTGTGTCCGCCTCTGGTGCGGCAGCCACCTCTGCGACTGTGTCCGCCTCTGGTGCGGCAACCACCTCCGCGACTGTGCCTGCCTCTGGTGCGGCAGCCACCTCTGCGACTGTGCCAACCTCTGGTGCAGCAGCCACCTCCGCGACTGTGCCCGTCTCTGCTGCGACAGCCACCTCCACGACTGTGCCCGCCTCTGGTGCGGCAGCCACCTCCGTGACTATGGTCGCCTCTGGTGCGGCAGCCACCTCTGTGACTGTGCCCGCCTCTGATGCGGCAGCAACCTCATCGACAATACTCGCCTCTGGGGTGGCAGCAACCTCCGCGACCGTGCACGCCTCAGATGCGGCAGCAACCTCCGTGACCATGCCCACCTCAGATGCGTCAGCAACCTCCGCAACTGTGCCCACCTCTGATGTGGCAGCAGCCTCTGCAAATGTGCCCACCTGTGATGCGATAGCAACCTCTGCAACTGTGCCTGCCCCTGATGCGACAGCAACTTTGCTCGCCTCTGGTGCGGCAGCAACCTCCGCAACTGTGCCCGCCTCTGGCATGGCAGAAACCTCAATATCGGTGCCCGCCTCTGGCGTGGTGGCGACCTCCATAGCGGTGCCCGCCTCTGGTGTGGTGGCGACCTCCATAGCGGTGCCCGCTTCTGGTGTGGTGGCGACCTCCGTAGCGGTGCCTGCTTCTGGTGTGGTGGTGACCTCTGTAGTGGTGCCCGCCTCTGGCGTGGTGGCAACTTCTGTAGCAGTGCATGCCTCTGGCGTGGAGGCACCTTTGTTTGGCTTTAATTCTGACTTTACCCCAGTTTCAATAACCTGTTCAGACAGCGTTCCTGCTACATTTTCTGCCACATTCACCGATCCTTCAACAACAGTTGCTGGATCTGGTGACTTCCTTGGCATAATTTTGGGGCCCTTTGGACGAATAGCCATTGGACCAGCTGTGTAAGGTTTCCATGAGGACTTTGCTCCTGGGACAGGACCCCGTGGGGTAGACACAGAGGTAGGACCCGCATGCAGTACCTGCCGTTGCGGAGGGATGGGACGCGGTATTGGGATTACAGGTTTTTCCTCCATTTCTGGCATATGCTTGTGAGGGATGAGGGGCTTTGGTGCAGGTGCAGGAGCAGGTGCAGGAGCAGGAGGTTCAGGTTCAGGCTTAGGAATAGCAGAAGCGCCATACTTTTTAGCAACTTTGGGTTTAACATGAAAACTGGGTGCAGGATCGGTGGGGGTATCTGTTACAGCAGCTTTGGGGCCCCAGCGAGACTTGGGTTTAGGCAGTGCAGGTTGTTGGGGTTCAGATATAGGGTCAGGTTCTGGGGTTGGATCAGCTCCCTTGCTACTCGGCACGCCTGGCTTCCCTGCAACTGAAGGTCCCCTGCGAAACCCTACACCAGGTCGTTTGGGCGGTGGTGACTCTACTTTCTCTGCTGGCTTCTCTGCTGTTGGTGGCTCCACAGTTGGCTTAGGCATACCCCAGGTTTTCTTCGGCTTTGGTGCCACAGGTGGAGACTTGGCTTCCTCTTCCTTCTTTTTCTTATCAGCCAATTGCCTTCGCCAAGCTGGCACTTGCACAGCAGCCTTCTCCACCTCTGCTTTCGGCATGTCTTCACCTTTAGGAGCCATCTCAGCCACTTCTGGAGCCGGACAGTTCGACTTTGTCTTAGCGGTGAACTTCTTACCGACAGACGCTGCACCCCCTGCAACATTTGTTTTCTGAATAGTGGCAGCAGCAGTGGCTTCAGCTTCTGCCTTTTCCTCGACTGCGGATTTCTTAGTCTTTGCCGGAGTCACACCCCATTTACGCTGGACGGAGGAGGGACCCATCCGCTGTCCAGTGCCTGGAGCTGGCTTTGACTGACTAGAATCCGAACTCTGCCCAGAAAACTTGGCTTGCAGTGCATTCAATTTGTTGGACTTGGACATTTTGACAGCCGTCTATGATAAATCCCAAATCAAAATCACAGCTATTTCTTTGGAACTACAGTATTAGAGTACGAAAGTGAATAAATATAAATATATATATGTATATATATAAAGTAACCAATCAACGTGAACGAATTACAATTAAAATATTTTACCTAAGAATACACAAACAAGAATCTACGACTACCAACTCAACTATTTTTTTAAACACTAATAATACATTATATTAGTACTACTGGTAGTATTAGTGCTTAGTCACTAGCTAAAAGAATGTCACAGGTACAGCCAATGGCAGCCAAATCACACACCCATCCCCAACCCCCCCATAGGACTCAGCCGGCATGAGCTGCTCACGTGTACAGGATCGACTCACAAGGCACCGGTCGGTAGGTGTGTCGTAGTACTCCCACACAGCTCCAGACAGCTAAGAATAAAACGCCTCCAGGCCAACTTCGAAATCCTAGCCGTGGTAGCAAAACCCAGCCAGCGTCAGACACAGAGAGGCAGATAGCAGTAAACTCCACGAAAATAAACCAGCAAAGATTCTATCCAGCCTGGTTGGTAGAAGTCCTCTGATCAGGGCGCAGGGTGAAGCGTGGTGTGTTGTGTGTGTGTGTTGGGGTGGGTGAGTCGGTCCAGGATCGAACCTCCAGTAGTGTGGATGGAGGGTGTGTACAGTACAGGTGCTGGGGTGGCGTGATGCTCCTTTCAAGTTTGGATGCTGGAGCACTGCTAGCCCGTCTTGCAGGGTGCCGGCGCTGTGGTACAATGACTGCAAACTGCAAACTGCACAGTCCGCAGGTACGGGCCGGCCTTGGTAGCGAGCTGCTCACACGGGGGTACCCCTGCCTTGCACCCCGTGAGGTGAGTAGGCGGGGTGGGGGTGGGGGTGGGGAGTTCCCCCCCCACCCACCCACCCGCCCACGTACCACCACCCAGCCGGCGCAAAGCGGGGGTGGAACCTGAGACCAGGAATCTAGAGATTCAGATGGGAGCTAAATAGACATGGGTCAGACCTTCTTGGGTAGAGATTATGTGAGCAGAGTAGACTGGAGCCAGATGAATGAGATTCAAGAATGAGATTCAAGAATGGGATTCAAGAATGGGATGAGGAATTGACAGGGGTGTCCCAGAGTTGGGGCCTACTCTAGAGCCACTGATATATAATGATGAATTATATTGAAAGCTACATGGTCCGATGAAAGCATCAAATTTTCGAAAGCTAAATTTGATTCTACATATTTAAATTAGATACTGGAGGGCTTAAGTATTTATCGCTGCATAGACGGGAATACTAAGTTTAATTTAATAGAGCATGGCGTTCTCTGTGGCGGAGTGGTGAGAGTGTCTGACTTTTTTCTAGGTCAGGCTCCTAATCTGAGGGTCGGTGGTTCGATTCCCCGTGCCCCCAGCTCTGCCAATTTGGATTTCCATCGCTGTGTATAACTTACAGCTTCATCAAAGGCCGGTTGCTCTCATACCATGTCTATGTGGTGTGGGAGGTTAAAAATCCCTTGGGTCGGTAAAAGTGTAGGCTCGGGCTTTCTATCGACCAGCAGTGGAGTGGGGAAGACCAGTCGTCTGTGACTGGGATTTCCCCTGCTTGGGACAACTAATGTACAAAAAAAAAGAAGAAGAGAGACAAATAAGTGTTCACACTTCCTGTCTACCATTCGCTATATATCGCTATATGTCACTGCTGAATCCTATGGTGTCTGAGTTATGTTTTTGTCCAAATTAATTTGCCATATTTGGACTTAAAATTCTCCCAAATTCACAATTTAAAATAAAAATTACTTCAAACTTGAGTACGGCACATAATAAAGACCAATCAAATAGATTAATCTAAAAATGACAAACTCAAAACCATCGGACTACGCAACTAGGGAACAGATCAGAGAAAAGAAAATACCCACAAAAATATCAGCTATTTTACTAAACAAATTAAACATTTAAGAATAAATTATTTGTTCTAGTTTTTATAATCTGCAATTTGTATATATGGGTCATTCTCAGAAACGGTACCACATCTTTGGTTTGCACGTTACATTGTTAATAATTTTGCCTTCTTTTTGGGGGGATAGTAAGTTAAATAATTATTGTTGGATGTTTTAATTATGTTAGCAATGCTACATATATTTAATCTATCCCACAAATGTATCCAAAATATGCTTATATGATTTTGTGCTGAAGTAAAAATAAGAAATTTACATATTGATGCCATACATCTACATTTTTTCAACATTTTTCTTGTGAGAAACAATTCTTTTGTCTTAAGTGAAATCAATAAAAGCTTGATTGAATTTATTGTGTGTTAAAATGATGTTATGGATGTGTGTTGAAATTATGTTATGGACGAATATTACATGGTTAATTTCAAAAGCTCTCTCAGTTTGTATAAGATCAATATCAAAAAGTGAAAATAAAACTTTCAAGTCTGAGATATACACAACATCTAAACCTTGATATCTATATTGATTCTGCTATTATTTTTTTATGTTTTCCGCTATTATTTGGAATGTTTTCACTTTTTGTTTCCACGTCACAAAAGTGGTACACTGTTTCGGAGAATGACCCATATCCACAATGGCTATAAATTGTACAAGAACCTGCTGACCTCAGCCTGCGATGCACATATAATATCCCCATGGTAGTGCAGGTGCATCAAATTGTACACATTAATACGCAGGGGGCTTTCTTTTACATTTTAAAAAGACTTTTACAAAAACACACCAAAAGACATGGATTACAATTCAACTTTACTATGTCGCTGCATGCAGAGTACACAGCATTAAGAAGGATCTAGTCTGAATTGACCAAAAGGAGGGAGATTAGGATGAGGGTTGGGGTAAGTGGGTTATTTGGCTTGAGGAATGTGTTGCCATAGTAACCGGAAATTCTACCTATGCCATAGATAAAGCAGCAGGATGTGTGTTGGTTGGTGTAGGCACTGGGCACGCGACGTGTGTGCGTGTGTGTGTGTGTGAGCAGGTACTTCGGGTTCCAATTGAGGATTTGCGTCAAACGATTAACACCATGTGACCAGTGGCCCGTTGGCCATCATGGTTGGATAGAAAGTACAGTTATAACACTGCCGATGCGGCGAGGATGTTAATATTGCTTCGATTTTGGGTCTAATTTGACCAAATTTCAATTTGAGTAAGCTATTCTAATAAATAACATTATTTCAATACCCGAGCGAATATTCATGATTCTAAATAACAGAATTAGATCGTAGCAGTGAATAGATTTGTGACTTTTGTTTTGTTTACATTCGACAATATCACCACCGAAGCGGCGGTGGCGTTAATATCGCTTTGATTTTGGGTTTAATTTGACCGAATTTCACTTTTTGAGAAAGCCATTCTCATAAATAACATTATTTCAACCCTCGAATCACTCGTATTTCATTCAATTTAATTAAATTTACATTAATTAGGTCAAACTTGCCTAGTACAAGATTTCACCAGTAGAAGGCACGTTTGAAATTCAACAGCATTCGCTAATATATTCTTTCATATATTGTCCAATCAAGTTCATAGACATATCGAGTTCTATGTGATAGGATATATTTGTATAGCTTTTGATGACTTTGTTGTGGGGATTCCTAAACAAACTAAATCGGTGATCTTCACCCACACTTCGATCAAAAGCGCCAAACTGAGCTACAGAGCATAAACGTCCCAGTTCTATAAATAGATCCCTTATAAATTAACATGAGCCAAACTGAGCTACATAGAAAGTAAATAAAAGTACAAGTCATTTGATTTACAGCAACAAAAGGTAGATGCTTTAGAAATGAACAAAAGCCAAGCTAATGTTTGGTATTTACTAAATGGTATACAGTAAAACCTCTCTAACCGACCACCTCCACAGACAGACCACTCCCATAATCCCTGTATTAGTTGGGTCCCAACAATACCCTTTTAAGGATATTCTAACTCCCTAAACCAACCACCTCCCTAAATGGACCACTTAAAGTCGGTCCCGTGGTCGGTCGATTTAGAGAGGTTTTACTGTATATACGTGAAAACTAACTCCACTTGCACACCACACACACACAGCCGTTCACGCAGCCCCGCGTGGAGAGCTACGTGTACTGAGACGACACTGCTTGTGTTTGCTTCTGAGCATGCGCCGAGTCCCTCACAATAAACACAGCATGTCCACACTGATGTCCCAGTCACAGACAACCACAACAATCAGTTTGCCCCACCCCATACCTCTTAAAGTTGCATAGTCCGATGGTTTGAATTTCTTAAATTTTCTGAGATAAATACATTAGGTTGATCATTATAATGTACCTTACTTTAGTTTGATTTTGAAGGAACTTATTTTAAATGGCTAACTTTTGAGATATTTTAAGTGCAACAATACAAAATTAATTTCGGCCAGCATGCCAAAACTCTGACACCATAGCATTCTGCAGTAACAGGTTCTATTCAATTGCCTCAGTATCCCCTTTTGTGTGGTGACAAATGTTTAATAAATGCACCAGTATCTAAGTTAGGTATGTAGAATCAAACTTAGATAATTGTTTTGATTTTGAACATGCCTTTTCTTCATCGGACTATGCAGCGTTAAAATGCAGAAAAAGATGTCACACGATGTGACAACTATTCGCCATACCGCGTTCATTGCGCTGCTCCATTGCTCCTCCAGGTGGCAGCATTGTCTACAAAAGGCCCACCCTGCCATAGCCGTTGCTACATGACTGAACTGCAACAGCAAGCATCAGTGGTGGCTTGCAATTAGCCACGGCTAATCGACACCAGTGCACAATGGCAGTCACTGTAAGTGAGTAAGGTCCACCACGCACTGCTTCCTACTGCATTTCTTTTAATACCATTCTTTAGTGGACGGCATAAAAAAATGTTTTATTTACCGATTGCAATATTTTTGTTATACTGATTTAGGTTTTCTTCTCTAGACCTAGTTGATTCAATTTGCATAACTTACAAGGTATGGATGTAGAACTAACTGTACTAACTAGCTACACACACTGCACTGATTGGGCTATAATTGTTTTGTTTTTTTATGTCCTAGCAATATCTAAGGTCATATCGTAGACGTGTGACAGTATGCATCTATGGCGATTTTATAGTGCTGCCCCACTGGGAAATCAGGCCACAGACACCATGACCCGATATCCTACTCAGTCACATTATCCTGACACTGAGCTAATCAGTCCTTGTCCTATCCTTTTAATGCCAAGCGCCAGGCTAGGAAGCGACAAGTATCCATTTTAAAGTCATTGGTTTGACTCGACCGGGAACCGAAGACTGCGCTATGATGACTGTCCTCAACAATGTAATCAAAGACTAAGTAACATACCTGATCACATTGCTATCTCATGCTGATCTACATGCTTACTATGCGATAAAGACAGTTTTTTTTTTTAGGTCTGTGCGAAAAGGCATATCTAGGGCGAGTGTGGCTTAAGAGGCTGTCAAACATCACCGGATTGAGCAACGGAGAGAATTGTCTAGTCCGGTGGTGTTCGGGCGGAATAAGTATCAAAATGTATCAAAATGTATCGATATCGGGTCAAAGGCCACTGGACGAACGGACATGAACGGATAACCAACAGACAGTAAGCGGTCTAAACTGGACAAGAACCATAGACATCAATCCGGCGGCATCCGTTCCAAGTTTTGTGCATGTTCAAAACTTGTACCGGATGGGCCGGATATCAACGGACCCAAACCAGACTTTGTCGGATATCAACAGACGTTCTTAGGTTTCTTTCCGTTTCCCCAATCCGGTGATGTGTGACAGTCGCTTTAGTAAGTTATAATAATTTATGCGAAACGATGTAGTAGACATTTGTGTGGTATCATTAATATATGACTTGGCCCAAACCAAAAAAAAGCACACACACACACACAAAAAGGTGCCCCATACACCTATTACATACCCTACCCGAAACACAGCCCCGACTGGTCCCATGCAGTGTTGTGGGGCTCAGCACCTCCTCTACTCCGCCCCGGGAACACTCACCCCACACCCACTCACCAGACGGCGAGGGACCAGTGTAGTACTGCAGCCGTGCAAGGTGCCGCTTCCCTAAAATAGTCGTACCCCACCCCGTGAGCAGCTCACCTACCCACGTGACCGGCCAACTCACTAAGACTAGTAAGAACAGCTCCTCTACAACTTGTACAAGCAGCGGTTGGCGGATGTGAGACTGAGAACCTCGCCCCTTACTACAGCTACCTGAGCTGCTCGCAGCAGGTATGTGGGTCAGGGGGCCCCCTACCACCGCGCCCACAGCAAAATCATCCCGTTCACGGACATACAAAAGGTGCTCAGTTAAAAACCCCGCTCTTACTTCTGCGTGCATTAAATAAAAATGCCTAGCATTGCGTTTACATCAAATTTAACATTATAGAAAATATATAATGGCACTGAAACCATTCGAGGAGGGTTTTTTGTTGGTAAAGTATTTATTCATCTGAATATGACATTTGTCAATGCTGGAGCACTGGTCTTCCGGCAATCTTACTATTGGAATTGACAGTCTAAATAATCTAAGTTTGATCAGTGCTGTATTAGTTACAGCACCGACCCTGTAGAATTAAGGGAGTGGCTCCTGCTGTATAATGTACAGCACCAGTCACTGTGGTTCATGCAAAAATGGGGAGCAGCACCGAGTAGAAAGTGTCTCCGTGTTATTCTAGAAGAGACCGTACATTATTAGTTATATTCTCTGCTAAACTGAGTTGGTAATTTCGGATAAACTCACACTCACAGCTCAACATTAATCAATGGATACCTACATGTAATAAAAATTAAACAATTCAAAACACCCACATTACCGTAAAGCTAATTGCATACAGCCATTCCGCAAAGGCAATATAAGAAGCACTTTCAATTTTACTTTCCTTGAATTGTTGCTCTAAATTCCTTCAAAAAAACCAACCCATACCAAAATACATGAATCAGCCAATGCACCTTTTATTGTGCCAGGTAAAGGTTTACATACAATATGTGCACAGAGCGGACTATGTGGGTCATGCTTTGAGTTATGCTTTGTGTCATTTGTTGTCCTCATTTCTTTCACCTTGCCTACCTTTGGCCCACTTCCCCCCCCCCCCCCCCATCCCCCAGTCTCCCACACCCTCCCTCTGCAGCCTCACATGGCCGGTAGGGGCCGCCAACCAGCCACTACCACCACAGTGTAGCGTGGCACTGGCACGCATTGCTTCAAGCCGACACCACTAGGGGGCACCACCACCCTGTCCCAGAGCCACCCTGGGCCAGATGGTGACGGTTCTGGACGCCAGGGGTTGTGAGGTGAAAGTGACAGTCAGACAACATGTAGCCATCTCAGGCCTCAATTCTTATACCGAGTCTACCAGATGAAACTTCTTGAACGCAAGTTTTATTTAAAGGGGCAGTAACATGACTAGATAAAGGACTCACCCGGTACTCGCAGTACACGGGTGAACGACAACGTAGTCTAAATACGGGCGAAAATAGCTTTAGATGGAACAGAGAGTAGAATGCCTGCCTCCAGTATCAAATGGATACTTCTATAGGCACAGAGTTGGTGAAATGGGAGAGAATGCAAAAAGACAAGATGGCGGCCACAGAACGCCTTCGATTTCACTTTTAAATCTTATTAAACTAGATATTATATTATAATTTTCAACTCAAAGGTAGCAGGCTATCAATAAGACATGTAAAGAATAATTGTTGCTTCTTAGATTGTGAAATTAGGCTCTCAATTCTTTGACCCGCATTTTCGACAGCTTTTACATAGGGTTGGTTTGCACCCCTACTGCAGCAGTACGGGGTGAATCTTGTATCTATAACATGACCAACAGCTTTACTTATTCGCAATTATCATGATCAAATATGACTATTTATAATTTGTTCATCTTGAAACAATCCATTCTCCGAAAGTCGGCGGCCTGATTTCCCAATGGGGCAACATTATAAAGTCGGCATGCGTGCGCATTATCACAAGCCCGTATCCGTCCTGATATTACCTTAGATGTTGCGATGACGTAAAACTGAAAGTGCCCATGGTCAATCTGTGGCTGTTACTTTTAGTGCCTACCGCCCCTCAGGAACACTTACGCAGTTGGACAGGCTTTCTGTATTAAACAGGGATGAAAGTGGTCTCCAGCAAAAACCGCAGAAACCCAAGCCAAAATGATTACACCGACAGCAAATTTCCGCGATAACGTGGATCTTCTCCCATAGACTTAGCGTTGTCAGGGAACCGCGGAAAAACACCGGAAGTCAGGTTTCAACTAGCCTTGCTGTGATCACATTATCGTCCATATCTGACACTTCCTTGTTTAGGTTTTATGTTCTAACAACATCTAAGGTCATAAGAACGGGATTCAAACCATCCAACGCTTGTCATATAGATCCCATCTTTTGTCATTTTGTTTAACGTTAATCGGTGACTATAAGAAAGCCCGGAAATCCGCGAAACTGCGGAGGTATTTCATCCCTGAAACTGAAACGTATAAGGCTCTGTCACACCTCACCGGATTGGGGGAAACGGACAAAAAACGAACAATGTCCGGTTTGTGTCCGTACAAGTTTTGAAAATGCACAAAACTAGGAACGGATGCTGCCGGATTGATGTCTACGGTTCTTGTCCGGTTTGATTTCATTTCGTCCGTTGGCTATCTGTTCATGTCTGTTCGTCCAGCGGCCTTAGACCCGATGTCGCAACACTTTGACACATTTTAATACTATCAGTATCACCACCTGACTAGACAATTCTGTCCATTGCTCAATCCGGCATAGTGTGACAGGCACTTTATGCTTTCTCAAACAGAACTGGAACATAGTTAAAAGCTCATGGATTAGTAATTATAGAGAAGCGCTATAAAGAAACAAAATATCACTGGAACAGAAGTGCTCATGGAAAGTAATTTTTATCACAACATATGAAAGCTTTAATAAGACATGCTAAGCTGCTGGTAAATTTTCTTTCCCGAGAGAGGTATTGATGTGTGAACAGTTATGTTGTGGGGGCCACATGTATTAAGGCATTTGAATGAAGGAGTGAGTGACATACTGGTAGGAATCGACAAGTATCAATTTTAAGGTCATTGGTTTGACTCGACTGGGAACTGAACTCCCGATCTCCAGCACTCTACCGATTCGGCCATTACGCCCGGTTTGTTTGTGTTTGTTGTTTTACGCAATAGCAACATCTAAGGTCATATCAGGACGGGTACCGACTTGTGACAGTGTGCACTCATGGCAACTTTATAGTGCTGCCCCACTGCAAGACCAGGACACCAGCACCATGACCTGATATCCCACTCAGTCACATTATCCTGACACTGAGCCACCCAGTCCTTGTGCTATCCTAATAATGCCAAGCGCCCGACTAGGAAGCGACAAGTATAAATTTTTAAGTCATTGGTTTGACTCGACCAGGGTTCGAACCCACGACATACCAACACGGGAGACAGATGCTCTAACTCATTCGGTCATCCCGTCTGGTCACCACGCCCGGTGATAAGATGTGTCACTATGTGAGAAAACCATATCCTATTTGAATACACATGCGCCTGTGGCCCTGAGACTAGTCAGTAAAAAGGTAGCCCTACATGGTAACATCTAGAACACAGCTGGGTGCTTCGATCATTCTGTACCAAGGTGTTCGTTACGTCATTAAGACAATCGACCAAACACTTAGAGAAACGGGGTTTTTCTTAGTAAGATTCCTCAACACACACACACACCCCAAATCCACCCCGTGATAAAGAAAATAAACGTACCCAATAATGTATCACAGATATCACTAACAAACCAGAATTAAATAACATTGCACTATTGTGACAACACCATAATTATGTAGGATAAACTGCGAACTGGTAGCACAACGTGCCCATGTGGAGGTGTTGTGAGGCTAACCAAGCAGCGCTCAGGACAAGCAGTTTCCATGGCAACGTTTACAGGGGAGATGAGAAATGTGGCATTCCATGTGCATGTGTGAGCGGAGGTTCTCTCACCCAGCAAACAAAGCCTCGCTTTGAGCTGCTCGCCAAAGTGAGCGAAGAAAACAGTAAAAGGAGAAGTAACGTGACCAACACCACTTTACTCTAGTATTATGATCGACTAGAATGAGCTTATGTGCCCATTGTAGCCATTAATTAGTATCTTCAGGCCCTAAGGACCCTTCTTAATTAATCATTATATTGACGTCCACTGGAGAATCCTTAAAATACTTGGATAGGTTTCCTCTTTGAAATGACTGGTTGGCTCAGTGTCAGGATAACGTGACTGAGTGGGATATCGGGTCATGGTGCCTGCAGCCTGATTTTCCAGCGGGGCAGAACTATAAAGTTGCCATGAATGCGCACTGTCACAAGTCGGTACCCGTCCTGAAATGACCGTAGATGTTTCTAGGACGTAAAACAACAATCAAACCTCTTTGAAATAGAACTGAACTATGCCGAGAGTCATAGGTCAATAATTATAGAGGGTTTATTGCGAGGAAGTTCACTGCAACCGATGTCTCCAAGGACTGGATTATAAAAGCTACTTTCAGTAATAGATAACCTGAAGCTTGCTGACGATCTTATAACCTAAAGTAGTCCTATTTTATAACCCCCCTCCCCTAGCCTGACATCATAGACTGCGCTATCTGAACGTTAACCCAGTAGAGAATAGTCCAAGGATCCAATGGCTATTCTCAGCAGTTCTAAGTGCTATACAGTTTTTATATTTCTTGAATATAAATATGTAATGTACACTTTTCTTGGTGTTAATCAGGAAACCATAAGTGGATAAATGTGTTAAACTTAAAGACATACCCTCTGTTTTATCCCAGTCAGAGTTGGGGAAACAGCTAACAAGTCTGTCCGGAATTTCTTATAATGCTGGTATTTGTCTATGCCCCGCCTCGCCCCCCCCCCCTTTCCCGCCCACTCAGAAGATCTCAGTCTTGGTGCCTTCTTTTCTTTCTATGAATAAAGATCCATGGGATGGTGGGAGGAGGTGGGCGGGAGGAGGGAAGAGGAAAACATCTATAGGATAAACCAGATGGGAATCTACAGGTTTTCTGTTTGTTGTTTTACATCCTAGCAACATCTAAGGTCATATCAGGAAGCAACATTGAAGGTCATATCAGGACTTGTGACAGTGTGTACTCATGGAGACTATAGTTTTGCCCCACTCGGAGACCAGACCGCTGGGACCACGACCCGGTATCCCAGTCACATTATCCCGACACTGAGCTACCAATCCTTGCCGTATCAGAATGACGAATGTCAGGCTAGGAAGTGACAAGTATCAATTTTGTTAGTCATTGGTTTGACTCGACAGGGAATAGAACTCCCGACCGTCCATACGGGAAGTCTGCGATCTACCGATTTGGGTTCAACTGGGAAAGTAGACTGGTGGCACCTTGACCCGATATCCCACTCAGTCAAGGTATCCCAACACTGAACAAACCAGTCCTTGCCCAATCATAGTAATGCCGAGCATCAGGCTCGGTAGCAAGAATTATAGAATTTAGAAGGCGTTGGCCTAGAATTCCCGACTTTTCGCACAGAAAGCAAGTGAGTGCTCAACCGATTCGTCCATCGCGTCCGATATCTCCATGAGAAAAGTCACAAACTCACCAACATATTGGATTTTACAGTATCTCTCACATGAAAGACTTTAAAAGAGTGACCAGGCGGGATGGCCGAATGAGTTGATCGTCCGTCTCCCGTTTTTGTAGATCGTTTGATTCGAACCATGGTCAAGTCAAATCAATGACTTTTGAAACTGATACTACATTACTAGTCACTTCTTAACCAGGCATTCGGCATTATTAGGATAGGGAAAGGACTGGTTGGCTCAGTGTCAGGATAATGTAACTGAGTGAGACATCAGGTCATGATTCTGACAGCCTGGTCTCCCAGTGGGGCAGCACTATAAAGTTGCCATGAGTGCATTCATAGGTACCGACTTGTGACAGTGCGCACTCATGGTGACCTTATAGTGCTGCCCCACTGGGACACCGGCACCATGACCTGATATCCCACTCAAGTCACATTATCCTGACACTGAGCCAACCAGTCCTTGCTCTATCCTAATAATGCTGAGCGCCTGGCTAGGAAGCGACAAGTATCAATTTTTAAGTCACTGGTTTGACTGGACCAGGATTCGAACCCAGGAATTCATGGGTTTGGATCTCCTGATCTCCCAAAACAGGAGACGAACGCTCTACTCATTCGGCCACCCCACCTGGTGGTTCCGCTGAGTGTTGCTTCTTAATAATATTAAGTTCTCTACTGCAGGTTATAATTCCATTAATCGTACAATACAAGCTTCTTTTCTCTACCTATGTCCTAGTAAAAAAGTATTAACCATATCAATAAAGTTATGATTGGGGTAGTTGGATTGATGCCCGTTGAATGTGTTGATGTTGCTAAGTGGGAGCAATACATTTAGATTTTTCTGACAAATTCTCCCTACCATCATTCCCCCATACATTTCTTGTGAAAATATTTCTAGGATCTTAATTGATAGATATATGGGTTATTCTCCAAAACTGGGCACCACATATTTGGTCTCCATGTTACAATGCTGATAATTAAGTCATTGTTTTATTGATAGCAAGTCAAATAATTATCGTAGCCTCTGTCTACATGTACTGAATTTATCCCATATAAGATATCAAAATTATAATTGTATGATTTTGCGCTACAGTGAAAATGGGAAAATTTACACATTGACACTATACATGTAGCCAAACTTTTTTTCAACTTAATTTTCAACTTTTTTCTTGTAAGTCATAACCTTGTCTGCTTAACAGTAATCAATCAAATCTTGTTTGACTATGTTGTATATGATAAAATGAGGTTCTGGATGTGTCTTTGATTTTCATGTTACACGAGTGATATTAATGTATTGCTCAATTTGTATAAGATCTAATTCAAAAAGTGAAAAAAAATTTCAACTCTGACATATGCACAACATGCAAACCTTCATAGGACATTGGATTAGGCTACTATTTGAAAGGATTGTTGCTATTATTTGGAAGGTTTTCACTTTTGGTTTCCATGTCACACTTTGGTGCCCAGTTTTAGAGAATGACCCATAATTGCAAGCAACTACAGACTAGTAGATGGATATATACATAAGTATAGATATTACAGTCGAGTTCAAAACTGGACTGACATGGTTGAAAATTTGATAAATTAATCAGATAGAATCCGATTCCACGAAAACTATCATTACTGGTACTGCGCATATTTAGAGTTCCTAACAACTATCTGGGGAGTTCTCTAAAACTGAACCACTTTTGTGACATGAATACCAAGTGAAAACATTCCAAACAAGAGCAGAAAACATTCCAAATAACAGCAGAATTCATATTCATATGAAGGGTTATATGTTGTGCATATAATATGTCAGAGTTGACCTTTTTTGGGGGGGGTTCACTTCTTGATTTTGATCTTATACAAATTGAGAAAGCCATTAAAATTAATCATGTATCATCCATAATATCATTTTAGCACACATCCATAGCACATCAAATTATAACAAGATTTTATTGATTACAGTTAAGCAACAAAGATTGTGTCTTACAAGATTAATCAAGCTTGGTTAGATGCACGGTGTTGATATGCAAATTTTCACTTTATAGCACAAAATCATATAAGCATATTTTGGATACACTTTGTGGGATAGATTAAATACATGTAGTATTGCTAAGACTAAGTACCTTACATAACACACAGAGTCAGCAATAACTATTTGACCTACTACCCCCAAAAAAGAGGCAAAATCAATAACAATGTAACATAAAAACCAAACATGTGGTACACAGTATCTGAAAACGACCCATTTCCAAGTAATAACTAATATGCTCCCACAGGTCCTTCACTTGGCATTAGCATAACCAGGCGTAGGTACAATCCTTTGCACAGTGGTAGGCTGCAGCTATATCATGCTGAACATCACTAGCCAAGCTGCACCGTGTGAGAGAGTACACATGATGCCGTGTGGTGCAAGGTCAATTCTGGGGCGGAGGATATAACCTGTACTGCAGCACACTCCTCCCTCCCCCCCCCCCCCTCCCAACTCCAGCTCTGCGTGCACAGGCCGGGGAGATGGGAGAATTTTAGATACTGGGCCCGGAATAGCAGCCACAGGCGCTCCCCTCCCCAACTCGGCTCCTACGTAGATGTTGGGCGTTAAATTGCAATTGTCACATCATTAATAAACAGCCACGGTTCTTCACTTCAAGACTACCAAACAAATACAACTGGCACTGGCTTCTAATTGCCAGGACATTAGTCGGTTCATGTAATTGACACACACGAAAACGAGAAAAGTCTAAATACAAACTTGGGCTTTCAAAGAAAATACGAGTTGCTAAATAGCTATAAAAACTCCAACAAGAGATTTCACTTTTCTGTTCTAAACCTCATTGAAAAGTACTAGTGGACAACTGCCGTTTATTTTTTTGCCTACAGGGATAATTTTCTTGAAATACTTAAACAGAAATTAACACTCACGTTAATTAGATTATCATTATGTCCGCCGAGACAAGTCACCATACCAATACAGTGCAATCAGAACAAAGATTAGCTTAGTTCTTCGTTTTATAGCTTTAAGCTATAAAACGAAGAACACTTGTTTTTTTTACTGATCATCATGACTCTATATTGTTTTAATAGCAAAATAGCGAATGGTAGACAGGAAGTGTGAACACTTATTTGTCTCTCATTTTTGCTTGAGTGCAAGTAAATATGCACCACAAGGAATAATTAGTAGCATGTGGTGAATAAGGGGTCAAATTTCCCTGGATCATCAGCCCATGCTTTTTCTAATCTGTTCTTGAATGAATTTATTGACTCGGCATCAATAACATTTTGTGGGAGACTGTTCCATATATTTATGATCCTGTTTGAGAAACTGTGTTGCCTTAACTTTGAAATGGCTCTGGGTTTTACTAGTTTGAGAGTATGGCTTCGACTGCCTTCTCTTTTATTCAAGGTGAAAAATTGGTTCATATCTATTTCATCAAAACCTTTCATAATTTTAAATACTTCAATTATGTCACTTCTTTTCCTTCTGTAGGAAAGGGTAGGAAGTTTCAATTCTCTAAGCCATTGTTCATAGGGTAAGTCCTTTATAACTGCAACTAATTTCGTTGCACGTCTCTGAACCTTTTCGATCTCCAGAATATCTTTCCGAAAAATTGGGCTTCAAATTTGTGGACAATATTCCAAAATTGGCCTACTTATTGCCCCGATTCATTCATCTGAGGAATGTACACGAATTGAAGGCGGGAGGTCCACTTGTTGGTAATTTATTTATACCACTCACTCAATGACAGTTAATTAGCTAATTACCATTATTTGTTGTCTTAGGTCTTAGTAACATCTACGGTCACACCAGGACGGGTACCGACTTGTGATGGTGCACTCATGGCAACGTTATAGTGCTGTCCCACTGGGAGACCAGACTGCAATCACCATGACCTGATATCCCAGTCACGTCATCCTAATACTCATACTGTGGAAATCAGTCATCTTATCCTATTAATGTCGAGCAGCAGGCTAGATAGCCAAAACTATCAATTTTATAAGTCATTGGTTTGACTCGGCTGAGATTCGAACTCCCGACCTTCCGCATGGAAAGCCTGCGCGCTACTGATTCAGCCACCGCGTCTGGTCCCATTTAATTGTACATGTTGCCGGTAACATGCATAATTAAAAAACCTGACCACGGGCCCATAGTAACGCATCCTAGCTACACAACATGATCTCGAATTTTGGTAACCCGGGAGAGTTGATTTCCGGTCACACATGCCCCGTTAAATCATTCCTTACCGTATCGCCGAGCTGTAATGACTGATTGTCTCACAGAGAAAATTTCAAGTCCATCCCACCATCCCATCATAACATTAATCTGGCTGGCTGAGAGTAGATGGCCCAAATCCAAAAAGCAAGAATGTCTAATAGTATAAATTGTATTGAGTGATATGTGCTGCCTGATATGTGCTTCCCTGTATGACCGTCGTCTACCCATAGTGGATGTCGTCCGCCGTCGTTTCAAGAAAATGTCTCAGTATAGATATAATACAGAATGTTTACAGTTAACTAGAATAGATCTGAATGTCATCCCTGCATATAAATAATCTGAAATAAAAGGCTTATCAGCTGCTTCTGGATTGTACCATCACAGAAGATAGTGTAATTAACAATCAATCAGGGTATCTGTACAGTTGGCCCATGTGCAATGAAAAATGATTAATGCTAGTCACAGCTAAAATAATGACTAGTGTTAAAGTTATTAAATTGTTAATAAATTATTGGCCCAAAAAATTTTGAACTCCTGTGTCTGGTTTTTAATTATCATAAATAGAGGAATGCGTTTATAATGGGCTATCGTAATTGCAATACTTATTCTGTTCGTATAGTTAGCTGGCTGTGCATTGCGTGCTGTATTACAGTATTGTAGTATACCTAGCCCTACGCCGCGGCTAGGGCACAACCACAAGTGACAAATTTCATAAAGTGACAGTCCAGGAAGTACCGGTAATGCCGTGACACACTGATGGCACTACCAATGCGCAAGAGGGTGTGTACGTGTGTGCTTAAACAAAGTTATAAGGGACATGGTTGAAGCTGGACCTGGCCACGCGAGTCTTACTGATGTGATGGTTCAAAGCGAACCAGCGCAACAGGGAACCCCCACTGAGTCACTGTCAGGAGGCCGTCCCACCACAGTCCAGTTACGTGTACTCAAATCCTCAGTTGGGATATTTACCCACTACAACCACATAGGAAAACGCAATAAACCCGCACCACAGATTACCTGGTGTGGGGCAGTCTGAAGGGTATAAATGAACACAGGTTGGGGTGTTCTTGGGCCTGGAATGACCTTGGGTAATAAGGGCGTCACGTAGAATCGTTGGCCGCTGACCCGGCAGTTGAGTCGGGAGTAGCTTCAGGTGAAAGCGCCGTCACTGACAGTTACTAACAGACACTGCCTGGCGTGGGCATGTGCAAGTGGTTTGGGCAAGGTAGAGAAACACGGTAGAAAGCTCACACACACCTTAGATATGCACATGATATTCATGATTGCATTTGTATTTCAAATACATCATGACACTTGTGGTTTATGTTGCATTGCTTTCAAATCAAGAGGGGTTCCTTACCTTCTTGGGATGCCATGATATTCTGAAGCGGATTGGCAAGACAGCGCAAGATGCAATACTATTGTAACAGAACACGGGATATAGAAATAGAAGATATACACGCGTTAAACGTCTAGGACTGGCATAGGATGTATAGTGTAAAAATGCCACACTCGTGAGTCAAATAAACTGTCCGATAGGAATGAATGTGGTTTGAAGATGTAAATATAAAATAGATTTAGTCGCTTTGTTGTTTTTGTGAAGAATAGTGCTGATACCGGGGGAAGCAAATGCGAGGTATGCCTACTTGAAATAATTAGCATAGGGGCTTAATGTGGTTACTTGCCAAATAGGTCAGCGCAGACCACTACACTTGTCCCCCTGGAATATATGTCTTTTAAATGGTCATTTAATGCTTACAATTGCATACACACAGGCAATGCACTTATACATACATACACAGGGTAGGTTCAACAACCGTACAGCACATAGCTTGTATAAGTTCCTGGTCACGGCAACCAGTGTCATGGGGGTGATGAAAATGGGAAATATTGCACCTAGAGCGGGACTCGAACCCACATCTCTTTGCATTCTGGGTGAGTGTGCTAACGATTATACCACATAGGCTCCCTGATATCAACACACTACCCATGCCTACCTGTCTATGTGGTTATTTGCCAGAGAGGTCAGTGCAGACTACTACACACACACATATATATATATCCATCATATGTTTATGTACACATGTCTCATCGCTTGGTGTTATGATTCGCAGGAACTCATGGGATCATGTTGCTCAAGCTTGGGACCTTCGATTTGATATTGTATATATATATTTGATTTGATATATATATATAGCCTATATATATCAAATCGAAGGTCCCAAGCTTGAACATGATCCCATGAGTTTCCGGGAATCATAACACCAAGTGAAAAGAGACATGATCCAGGTCTACAAAATCATAAGAGGTATTAGATCACATTGACTCCTCCATCTTCTTTAGCTTCCCAAAATCAACCATATGACCGGTAGTCATAGCCAAAAAATGTCCCCCCCCACCCCCAAACAATTTTTTTTATCTAGACTTGAGGAAACACAACTTTGGCCACAGGATTGTAGATAGATGGAACTCCCTACCATGAACTGCTTCAAGTCCGGATTGGACAAGCTCTGCATACAAGAATGATACAGATTACCATAACCGACCTTTGTAAAAGTGATATATTGTAGGACTGAAATAACAACAGGCAATCTGCCTACCAAATTCTGTATATTTGAGATCAATGTATTGAGTAACAAAGTCTTATACTTATCCTCTTCTGCTTAAGAAATTATGTCTAATATGCTATATAAATAGCACCGTACATGATCATGTGATTACTTAACTCATACGCATTGCATTTATTGACTTAGTAAGTACTTTTCCTTTCAAATAGCCAAAACCGCTAGATCAATAATCAATTAATCGATCCACTTGCAAATAAACAAAGAAGAAATATAAAAACGTTGTAGAAAGAAAGGGCACACAGATACACACAAGTTATGGCTTATGTCAAGCTATATCTACATCAAAGCATGTATATCCAAGTTTAAATCTGATTCTTCTTCCCCATGGCCATGGTTTCCAGACTATTTATTATTACAAGTATCTGAATCTATTAATCGAGATCGAGATTTGTGATTATTTTCCGAGGTAGCAAATTAATCAAATTGGTGCATGAATCTAAATCCAGTTCGAAATAAATCTAGATATCTGTATCGCGTCGAAGTGAAATAGAAATAGTGAAATAGTGAATGGTAAGCAATTAGCGTTGTCCAAAGCGTCGAGAAGATATATCAAATATAAATACAAATCTTATACTTGTAGAGGTAGATTTATATATTCCCAATGTAAATATAGGTAGCGTGAGCGTGCCATCTAACCCGCCTGTTACTCATAATATCGCCTCTGGCCAATCAGAACACAGAATTAAGTCACATGATCATAAAATGGCGCTGACTAGTAAATAGCAGATGGCAGCGGATACGTAAACACAACTCACCAACAAAAGAGTTTTATTTTAATCAACAGTGTCTCCCGTGTATTCTACGAGTTGAATTAAACAAATTTTCTTGAGAACGGTGTAGGAGAGAATCTGATTCTAAGGTAGGGTTACTAACTCGGTTAATTTACAGACTACTTTGGCTGTTTTGTCACTTTTGATCACTTGTTCTCACCACTGGCACTGGCACTGCACTTACATTTACAGTTACTGTTACTACTAACACTAGTCTAGTGTTAGTGTTACACTGTCACTGCCAGTCACTGCACTAGCCTGACTAGGTCTACGGTCTATAGGCACAGAGCCAGAGGCAGGGCAAATGATTCACCGCCGCAATGTAGCCCTGTACCGCAGCCCTGAATCCTGAGACAGGGGGCAGGGTAGATAAAAGATTCACCCGTTGTAGTACACGGGTGAAGACCAGCCTTATATAAATACGGGCGAAAATAGCGTTAGTATGGAAGTGAGGCTCCAGTATGGAAGTGAGGCTCCAGTATGTGGCTCCAGTATCAAATGGATACTTCTATAGGCACAGAGTTGGTGAAATGGGAGAGAATGCAAAAAGACAAGATGGCGGCCGCAGAACCCGTCGATTTCACTTTTAAATCTTATTAAACTAGATATTATATTATATTTTTCAACTCAAAAGTAGCGGGTAAATAATAAAACATATGTAAAGAATAATTGTTGCTTGTTAGTTTGTTAAATTAGGCTCTCAATTCTTTGACCCGTTTTTTCACCAGCTTTTACATAAGGTTGGTATGCACCCCTCCTGTGGCTACTGCAGCAGTACGGGGTGAATCTTGTATCTAGGGGCAGGGCTGCTGAACAACCCATTAATTAGACTATGATTAGAATTTTTTTTGGCGAAAACTGTTAGGTATCAAACAACAAATCAGGGAAGATGAGCTCCTCGTTGAAGTCGTTCCCTCATCCACCGATCCAGTGTTTATCTATATCATCACTTCTCAGCACAGAGTCAGAGTTGATGCAATCAGACATGAGAGAATGCAAAAATGCTCCCGATTCGACTTTTAAAGTATATTAAAGTAAATCAAAAGTAGCGGGTAAATATGAAGATGGATGTGAAGAATATATTTTGCTTCTTAAATTAAGATTGTATCAATGTATGTGCTCATTTCATTTACCCAGCCGTTAGCCACTTTTTCTAATCATAGACTAATCTGTCTAATGGGTTGTTATTCACCCCTACTTTTATCGAACCAGACTAATACCAATAAGGGCAATGTTGAATGTAGCATTGCATGTTGTAAGTTACTTCCACATGCATAGCCCGTTTCATGAACATGAGAATACAGAATAGTTGATCTAGGTTGACAATAAATTCATCATGACGGTCGATTGTTAGTTTCAATATCGCTTCCTCATTTGGGGGGTGGGGGGGTTTAGTTAGCTGTTTGCCAATATTTATGTGCCAGCCTTCAAGGCTGTTATCAGGAATCTAATATTCAAATTTATTACTAGACTTGAGAAGTCATAAAATGCTATAATACAGGGAGTTGTGAAAATAGAAGAGAGTGATCTCAGATTAATGTAGACCAACATTTTGATATTGGTTAGAATGGTAGTATTCATACTATCACTTATATATCCCATTCACATAATTTTTTATATCTATCTACTATGGACCAAATTATGTAACTACCACAATCCTGAGTCTGAAATAAAGAATTGAATTGAATTGATAATTCCTTTATCATTTAATCTTTATTTTTATTTGTTTGCTAAAACCATTTTCATTTTGTTTTCAATAGTATATAATTCAATGTGGACATCGCAACGGTCTTCCGGTCGCTTCCTATTATACTAGTTATAATAAACAATAATAAAACATCAAATGATGCTGAGTAGAGTCAGGGGTGAATATTTTATCTAGGTTAGTACTTGGGGGAGGTTAGTGTGCCGTTTTCAGATCTTGGAGTGCAAGGTTGTTAATTAGACCTATTAATTAATCATGATTAATCTTAATTTTCACTGAAAGTGGTTAGAAGGAGAGAATCAGAATCTAATCTATTAATTTGTTGTTCAACTTGTTGATCACAGGGTTGAGAATGTCTGCAGGTCACCACTGGGTTGAAGACCTGTTTCCGCCTGTGTTCCCGATAAACAGTGATGACACCAAGTCCAAGTCCTCTGCAGACGGCTGTCACCCAGCAGACACAAATGTATACAAGTTGGCTGCCAAGCGCATCTCCCGATACGACCCGGAGACTATCAGGCAATTATTATTTCATATACATATATATATGTTTGTGTATATTTAATTTATAGTACATCTAAAATACTAATTTCTGTGCACATTTGGTCAATATTACTGATATTTAATTATCTATGCCTTCCCAAGATTTGAAGAGATAGAAAATTGTATCCAACTTCTTCACGGTTTCCTGTTTGTGGTAACATTAGACTATATGTGTAATACAAACATTATCCGATTGCAGGTAAAAAGAAATCGTGACATTTAATTTTTTTTAAAGAACCTATATATATATATATATAAACATCTTACGTTTGAATGAGATTCAGTTACGGACGTTTTTCTGCTTTAAAGAATATTTATAAACGTCTTCAATATTTGTTATCTTAATTGGTCAATTTCAGGAACGTATACGAACGTGTGTGGCTGCTGGACACAATTCGTGAGCAGCAGGAAGAAACGAGGAAACAAGTGGATGCAGAAAATGTACAGAAAGGTGTGTGGCCATACCATTAGCAACTGGCAACTTGATCTTCATGGTTTTTTTTTTGTTTTTTTTTCCATTAGTTGTTTAAGCAGGGGAAATTTCAGTCATAGACGACTGGTCTTCCTCATTCCACTGCTGGTCGATAGAAAGCCCGAGCCTACACTTTTACCGACCCATGGGATTTTTAACCTCCCACACCACATAGACATGGTATGAGAGCAACCGGCCTTTGATGACGCTGTAAGTTATACACAGCGGTGGAAATCCAAATTGGCAGAGCTGGGTGCATGGGGAATCGAACCGCCGACCCTCAGATTAGGAGTCTGACCTAGAAAAAAGTCAGACACTCTAACCACTCCGCCACAGAGAACACCACTTCACTAAGACCCACTAGGTATTGGGAATTCAAGCAAGGCATTCTCCCAAATTAGATTACTCACAGTAGAGAAAAGTATGCCCTAACAATATGTCACTACCTACTGCCGCCACCACCGGACGCGCTGGCTGAATCGGTAGAGAGCAGGCCTCCCATGCAGGAGATCGGGAGTTTGGTTCCTGGTCAAATCAAACCAGTGACTTACAAAATTGATACATGTCGCTTCCTAGCTTGGGGCTCGGCATTAATAGGATAGGGCAAGGACTGGTTAGCTCAGTGTCAGGATAATGTGACTGAGTGGGATGTCAGGTCACGGTGCCGGCAGCCTGATTTCCCATCGTGGCAGCACTATAAAATTACCATGAGTGCTCACTCTCACAAGTCGGTACCCGTCCTGATATGACCTTAGATGTTGTCAGGATGTAAAATTCAAGCAACCAACCAACGTCTGCCACCACTGTTGGGTATAAAGCATCAAATTTTCTAAATCAAAACCTAGATTTGATCTTCCATGCCCAACTTAAATACTGGTGCCTTCATTAGATTGTCATTGCTGCAGAGAAGTCAGTTGAATAGAACCTGTTACTGTTTAACCCTAAGGTGTCCGGAATTTCAGTGTGCACGCCAAAATTAATGTGTCACGTTTTCATTTCAAATTTCTCCAAAGTTAGACATTTAAAATAAAAGTAAAGTGCAGTAAAGAAGATTATAACAGTCAGCCCGATATATTTATCTGGCAGTAACTCAAAACCATCAGATTATGTAACTGTAGTTGGGCTGACTATGTATGTATGTATGTATGTATGTATCTATGTATGTATCTATGTATGTATGTATCTATATCTATCTATCTATGTATCTATCTATCTATGTATCTATGCATGCATGCATGTATGTATGTATTTATGTCCCTAGGAATGACCCAAGCTCTCACAAATGGTATTCTAGCTGCTTGTATTCTATTTGCCCATTCCTGGAGGAAAATAAAAGTATATTTTATTGATACAAGATACAACATAAAATAATATCAATTATACTAGATATGGCATGAGTGGAACACACCAAATTAAAAGTTTGTTGTTGCTTGCAGCGGCCGAGAAGGCAGCGGAGAGCCGCAAGAAGCGGCATGCCGCAGACCCCAGCGGGACGCTCATCATGGACGCCCTCAGTCTGACGGCGTCCAGTCCGCCCCCTGCCGTCAGGGGAGACGACTCTCAGCTGTGGACCTCGGAGGAGCTCGAGGTGCTTCGGGAAGTGTTCGCCGCCGTTCAGAAGGAGAACGCGCGCACGAAGGCTGCTCTGGCCGAGTCCGAGCACCGGGTCGAGCGGCTGGAGAAGCGGTGCGCCGAGCAGACCGGGGAACCGGCGGGGGACGGCGGCACCCTCACCGAGGCCAACAGGGCCAACGCGCGGCTGCAGCTGCTCGTGGAGAACATGAAGCAGGAGGCGAGGACGCTGCGGGAGGAGAACCAGCAACTGCGCGATGACCTAGATGACCTGCGCGAGCAGAAGGCGGAAGTGGATAAGGAGCTGGGCGCGCTGCGCAAAACCGCCAGTGTCGAGCGCATCCGCAAACAGAAGCTGGAGATTGATTTGCAGGATAGCCACCAGGCGGCGACACGGTCGCTTCAGCTGCACGAGCAGCAGCTGGTGGCGCGCTTCTCACAACAGGTGGCGGCACTGCAGCAGCAGGTGGACGCGCTGAGAGCGGAGTTGGAGCAGGAGAGGGACGTCCACTCACGGACCCGCAGAGGGCTGCAACATCTGCAGAAGCATTTCTCTGCGTTGCCTCTGCAGGGTGAGCAGAGTAGGCGAACAATGGTGACGGAGGATCAGTTAACTGATTGGTCGTATTAATTGGCTCCGTTTTGATCTACTCAGCGTTATATGTATGTGGCTTTGTCGAACGTTATATTCGTATTTAAATAGTCGGGACTGGGCTGCATCTGTGATATATATATATGCACGTGAATAATGGAGGTAAAGAGTAATATTATAAAATAAAAAGAACACTGTGGTGGATGGATGTAATAACTTATAATAAAATTAATCACATTAATAATGAAAATAAATTGTTTTCTCAAATGTAATAAAAAAATGTATACAGCATACAAAAAGAATGGAGTTATTCGTTACATATCTCGTATTCAAAGTTTTGTTGGTATTATGCAGTCTTAACGGTCTATTGCATGGGAATTTTGTGTTGAATGTGTCTATCTGTGGTCGTGGGCATTATATAGTGTGGGAGGCCTGGTATTGTGGGAAAGACTGGTAATAGGCATTAGGTAGTTCTGAAAGTATATACAGATGAACCTCGATCCAATGGACACCGATGCAACGGATTCCAGATCCAACGGACAGAATCCGCTAGAGTGAATATCTGAACATTTGCGCACTTTAAGAGAACTAGTTATTAGGGAAGCAGTTGAAACTTGACACATTTTTTAAACGCAAGGATCCTGAACCCCAGCATTCTGAACCCCAGCATTCTGAACCCCAGCATTCTGAACCCCAGTCTTCTGAACCCCAGCCTTCCACCAGCAATACTTCAGTAGCCACCACCACTTTTTATGAACCTTAGTTCTGTATTTTGTGTTTATTTTCATACCCCCCGGAAAATTTCGTCGCTGCAACGGACAAACGGCTTTAACGGACAACTGCTCCCCCACTATTAGTCCGTTGGATCGAGGTTCATCTGTATATCTATCGTGAAAGATTGGAAAGGAAGGTAGAGATATGTATTGTAATTTATGTACTGGTGTTTAAATTGTGTCTATTTCATAGGTTTCTATTGAAATACTAGCGGAGCTGCAAAAAAAGATAACAGATTAATTTTAATGAAACAAATAAACATAGTTTGACAAAGTACAAGGAATACTCAACCTGTATATGCACTAGTCTCATAAGAGTGAATTGTGTTTTACATCCTAGCAACATCTTGTATCAGCCATTCCAGGACAAGTACCGACTAGTGACTGCACAATCATGGTGCTTTTATAGTGCTGTGCCACTGGGATACCTTGCCACCGGCACCATGATACGATATCCCACTCAGCCACATTATCCTGGCACTGAGCAAACCAGTAATGCCGAGCACCAAGAAAGGTAACGAGAAGTATTAACTTTGTGAGTCTGGTCGACCCCAAAACCTAACACATGGGACTGAGGCTTCCATAAAGAAAAATACACCAAATCTTAGTTTATAATAAAGTTTTACTTTATTGATATCAGCGAATTCAGACTCCCGCGACCGGTCAGAACGTTCACATTTACACACTGTGTGCCCATATATGGAGTGGACAGTCACATGACCACGAGAAGATTGATATCAATCATATGGTAGTTTGACGGGGAAGTCTATACATTATATTTATTTACACATGGTGTATTTACATATAGTGTCGCCAATTCTACACTGTACACACAACACCTCACAAAAACAGTATTTGAATGCACGTGACAGACTTGTTATTCTCACCAACAACTCTAATGTTGATGGTATTATTTTCTCTTTACCAACGTTCTGAAGTCAGGAAGGCAATTTCAGTTACCCTTATGATGTGTATTACAATGACATATACACATACGGACATCACTGGGCATAATCGATTAATCAACTCGGGTCACCAGAGCCACTTTTTGGCGGATGCGCACATCCTACAGACTCAGGTCGAATAATCTAATACGCTTCTCCACGCTCGGGGTGGAAAAAATGGTGGCTTAATCCAAAACCTTTTTTCTCTCGATATAACTACAGCAAAATAGGATTTAAAGTGTTTTATGATGGTTTAGTTATATTTCCATTTCATTAATCTATGTTATTACCCAAAAAAACTATGTATGACTGGTACCGGTGGCTGTTATCCTGCAAGACGGTACCAGCGCAAATATGACGTCATCGCTCCTAGCCACCCCAGCCAAGGGGTGGGTTACTCGGGTCGGCACGTGTATTTGTCAACTCCACTCACGGTGTTCTATTTGAAATTCTGACGACTCGGGTGACCCGAGTCGCCCGGGTCGTGTTAATCGATTACGGCCACTGTGATTATTGTGCCTCATTCTGGTCGCTAACATTTTGCTTTCCTATCAGTGTAAGTTGGTTTCGTCAGCTTAATATAGTTGATCTGCTCTGAGGCAATCTCCATATAGTTAAGCGTGGGATATTTTGAGTATCTGTGTCTAAATGCGTTATTTAAAGTTATGCCACTGAGCTTACAATATTCTTAGTATGCGATGTACCGGAAAATTAAATTGACTTCAAATGACATAATTGTTGGAAGTAATTCAGTTAAGAAAATATTACAATAACGCGACGAATATTAAAATATGTTCAAAAGTGATTAACATATATCGTGTTAAATTCATAAACTGGATCAGTTCAAAAAGAAACTGCAGTGGTAATATATTAAACTAATTTACAATCAGGCATTGCTGAGCATTGGCAGTACAATGGTGTCTATTTATATGTAACTGTCCCGATATTGATAATGCTTTTCCATTACCAATAATATTGTGAAATGTACTTGCATTGAGTTCCCTCAACCACCTGACTGTGATTAAAAACTGATCTGCTGTAGTTTCAGAATTTTATTCATATGCTGAATTTTACTCTCTCTGTACTTTAGTTTCTATCTGCTAGCAGAATGCAAACTTGAAAATTTAATTTTAGATCAAACGGCGTAGTGTGGGATTTTCAGGTGATACAGACTTTTTCGGCGATGGAATAAACCGATATATTTCAGATACCATATACACATTTACATCATATATATTTTTTTTTAAATTGTAATTTTAAGTGGTACGCAGTTGGGTACGTGCGTATATGGAAGCTAGGCCCTGAGATCTATCTGTCATTTGAGTTCATAGAATATATGCTCATACTCTGACTGGGTTGGGACAAGTAATGTAGGATTGCCATACCTCGCTAGTATATAGCCACGGGTATCCAAAGTGCTATGCTACCCTATTAAGGTAGCAAGCGCCTTTTAAAATCATATATTTTTGATTCTTTAAATATTCCATAAGTCCTTAATTATTCAAGATAAATCTATAACATTTTCAGTGAAGCAACTTCAGTCAGTTATCTAAGGATTGTGAATAATTGTTCTGTTAGGTACATATATAATTTGTATCCAAAAATGTTTAAACAAAATATAATTGTGCTAGAAAAACAATTGAAGCCATCTATAAAAAATTGTTCCCCTTAGGACATTGATATATATCTCCTGTAAAACATGCAAAATGCATGCCTGCCATGTGGGACAGCTGAGACATTCTGCAGGACAGATATGTAAAGACGAAGGTTCGGTGGCCATTTTGGCTATCTAATTAGCATAATTTATGCAAAAACTGCAAGTCTTATACTTCAGTTTGCTACTTCAGGTTTTTTGCTAGCTTCAATAGTTTGAAAAATGAATTTAAAAGGCACTTGCTACCTTATTACCTCAAATAACATTTAATTCAATTAAAAACCCTTTATGGTTGTTTAGTTAGCCTAGCCATGGATTTTCAACTTTGAAAGCGGCACTGGTCAGACAGGACTAGCACCGTTAGCAGTGAAGAAGGGCCTACCTCGAATGGTAAATGGAACTACACCGATTGTGTAACACCGGAAGTTGGGGGCGCGGCGTTCAGAGCGCATCAACAACCGGCGTCACTTCCGGAACATCACAAATGGCCTAGATTTAGGGTACAAGCCTCACAGGGTTGGGGGGTAACTGACATGAAATGGTAGCCTGTCTACGAGATGTGACAGCAGGAAAGTAAACAGGAGTGGCTTCAATTGGTATCAGTTTACATCAATATGTGGGTTTGTAGTAACATCAAAAGAGACTGTGGTTTCACTCAGTATTTCGACAACCTCGCGGCACATTTCACAAATCAGTTCACAAGACTGCTTGTATATGTGCACCTCAACACGAGTTCCTTAATGTACACGCTTAAATACATAATAGTAAATAATTACACGTGGTATTATCATAATCATTAATGGCTGTTATATATAACATAAATAAATAACAGCGTCATATATACAAAATGAATGCAATCTTAACCACACCTCCCCTTTTCATGATTAGTATTTACTGTAGTAAATTACTACTAGTTGGAATTAAACGATTTATAGTTCCAAATTTGATATATCCAAACACTACATATAATACTCTTCACCTACTGACGTCTTCGGTACATTAAATGCACGAGATAAGTGTCTACAGCTCCAGTTAAAGAGCTTTAATTTGCAACAGATTAATAATATATATGCACACGCTTCACATGGGTCAGGTACATCTTTTATGGCGACATTATTAATTATACTCGTATATTACATGGATTACATATGCTACAATATAATAATTGCATAGAATGCTTAAGTGTATTTAACTGTACAGGTGAGATTCGGTGTTGAGAAGTTTCGGTGAGTACCAAATGGCTGCTTGCTTTCAGCCGGGTGGCGATATTTGTGATCCGACACCACAAAATGAGTCAGGTTACACACCTATGCATTTTGAGTAATATGCCGTCAAAGTTTATGTGGGTGAAATTATTGATTCCCCCCCCCCCCAATAAAACTTGCCTTTACTGAGTGTATTTTCATATCCACTGGGTAAAACTACATTTACAACACCCAAAAGTACTTTTATTACGCATTTTGTAATGTGCATTGTATTGTTCACACCTATACCTTCACATGTCAATTTTCTAAGATATGTAATTTTCATGCACAGCAGAATGGTTGACCATTTTTTGGTAATAATTTGGTAAATTTTCATCCTAGAAGAATAAATTTGGTATAATTTTAAAGCTCACACTTTGCTCTTTGTGAATGTGTCCTTAACCGAGTTTCCTTGTTTGGTGTATAAATAACAGCGTCATATGTACAAAATGAATGCAATCTTAACCACACCTCCCCATTTTGTGGTTTTGGGTCACATTTGTGCTTGCTGCACAATCCGAAATTGATTGTCATATTTTTTAATTAGATATATTCGGTTGAAAAGTATAATTTATTCGGTTACTTAGTTTGGGTTAACTTGATTGATACTTGGCTTAATTTGGAGGTATTTTAAATGAAAGCACGCAAAATAAATTTTGTGCGCACATCGGTAAATACCAACTACAAATACACCATTGCTATGTTATCTAGGTCACATCACCTGTTGAAGTCAGTGACCATTTATGTTCCTAAGAGGCAAAACCTCCGTCAGTGATTAATTAATGGACCAGCATTTGGGTTGGATTTGTAGGATCAAAAGTGCTTTTATTTGAAAATATATTTTCATCGGATTATGCAACATAAAACTGCATAGTTTGATAAAATCATCAAATTTTGGAAAGAAAAGTGCTTACAACAATTTTAACTTACATATCCAACTTAGATACCGGTGGGCTCATTAAAAACATTTATTGCCACACAGAAGAGAATAAATACTAAATAAATTGAACCTGTCACTGATGACTTGCTCACCACAATTAATTTGGCATGTTTTCACTTCAAATATTTCCAATTTTAACTCTTTAAAATGAAAGTTATTTTAAAGTAAAGTAGATTAATTTGATATATTTATCTTGAAAGAAAATATGACAAAGTTAAAACCATCGGGTTATGCAGCTCTAAGAATATACTACCCATGTTCTCACAGAGAAACGATAATCTGAGGGCGAGCCTCTTGAAGACACAGGGCAAGTGGAACTACGCGAGGGCAGGGTCCGTGCACATGTGAAAATATGAAATTAAAGGCTATTTCAAGGCTTGTCAAGGCTGTTTTTGATAGGAATTGAAGACTATTTTCATTTGGATTTCAAGGGAGAATAAACAGTGACGATTTTGGACTAATTTATATCAGTGGGGACAGTTTAATGGAATTCAAGGCTTTTCAAGACTAATTAACCAAAATTGGTTAAATTCAATGCTTTTCAAGGCCTTGAAATGGGGCAAATGAAGTTCAAGACTTTCGACGCCCCGTACGGACCCTAGATGAGGGTAGAACCCATCCCCTCCTTACAGAACCTGCATTCACTATACACAACCGGGGAGCGGGACGTAGTTCAGGTGGTACAGTGTACACCTGTTAAGGTGTGAGTCACCCGATCGATCCTGCTCAGTGAACCCATTTGCAGTTTGGGCTATTTTCCGTTCCAACCACTGATCCACAACTGGTTCATCAAAGGCTGTGGTATGTGCTGTCCTGTCTGTGGGAAAGTGCATATAAAAGACCCTTTGCTTCTTATCAAAAAGAGTAGCCTATGTGGTAGCAGCAGGTTTCCTCTCAAGAAACATGTCAGAATGACCATTGACGTCCAATAGCCAATGATAAATGATTGATTGGTGGTTGCTTTGCGCCGTGTCAGCCATATTCACGGCGAGAAATGTTTGTTTTTTGTTCAAACCATTGCTTTTACATGTAAAAGCAGACAATCAATTATGTGCCAATATACACTCATTAAATTAGAAAGCTCACAATCATATATTTCTGGTCAAGGGAAATCCCCGATGATAAAAGTCAATGCGCTCTAGAGGTGTCATTAAATAAAACAAGCTTTCCTTTTTTCCCCACTGTACACGTCATTGACACACGCCCGTCACTTGGACCTGGGTGGGTTATGTTTTAATTGTAAACAAAACACGTGAGAAGATCCCAGCAGCAATATAAAGGAACCATCACAAGTGATGGGTGTTGAAAAGAGGATCTGTACACATGAATACATTACTTTGTAACATACTGTGTGCATGCACTGAGAAAACAAGACGCAGCTACAGTTAACAGGCCTCACCATATCAGGTAAGTAGTTGTATCTTAAGCACTTTAGCACCCCATCTGCAATGTCATTTCAATATTTTCTAGTAACCCCTTTAATAAAATTATATGTAGCTGTATCTTAATCACTTTAGTACCTCCTTTAACACATATCAGTATCTGCACTGTCATTTAAATATTTTCTAGTAACCCCTTTAAAATAATTGTACATGTAGCTGTATCTTAATCACTTTAGTACCCCTATTACATATCAGCATATGCAATGTCATTTAAATATTTTCTAGTAACCCCTTTAACAAAAATGTAGTTTCAATTTTTCTACATGTGAGCTATTCCATATTTCAGACCGTAGATACAATAACATGGCATTTATACACACACAAAACACACACACAAACTACACCTAGTGGTGAATATGTACCTGTGCACACCTCTGAGACTCATCACATCACTCACGACCAGAACTGGCAAATTGAGACTCAATTGGAATCCAGTGTAGAACTTCAGTTTTTTAAGGTTTTATTGAATTTCTACGTATGTCCTCATTATTAATAATACGCAGCGCATTAAATTTCTGGTGGGGAAATATTCAGAGACGATTAGAAATAATCTTTCACCACGAAGTGATTCATTCTAATACTCAAAATTAAGATCATTATTTTGTAATGGGAGATATTATGTCTATAAATAATAATATTTAAACAATAAAAGCGGACTTTAATAATGAGTGTCAGTGCGCATGTCCTACCGACTTCATGTAATGGCCACCAGAGACGCTCCGGTTACAGTTTCATAGTCCGATGGTTTGCGGTTTCTATCATTTCTGTTAGATAAATATCTTAAGTTCATTCTCATAATCTACCTTGCTTAGTTTGAAATATATTTATTTTAAATGGTTAACTTTGGAAATATTTAAAGACAAAAACATGCCAAATTTATTTTTGTGTGTACATCGAAAATTAGTTTTGACATCATATGCTTCAGCAATAACTAATTTTTATTAAATTGAATTAATCGTCGTTTTCCATATGGGAACAAACGCATAATAAGTATACCAATATCTAACATTGTTATAATATATCAAATTTAAATACGGTTGCATTTATTAAGGATTCTATATTATAGAATCAAATCTAGGTAAGGATTTTGGGTTCAATAATTTGATGCTTTCATCGGATTATGCAGCTTTAAAGTTGCATAGTTTGATAAAAGCATCAGATTTTCAAAAGAATTTGTTGTTCTTCTATATTTGAACCTACATATCCAAATTAGGTATTAGAAGCGCATTGCGGCTATAGAAGGGAATACTAAGTCAATTTAATATAACATGTTACGACTGAAGCCTATGGCGTCAGAGTTTTTACAAGCATTTGACAAATTAATTTAGTAAGTTTACACTTCAAATATCTAAATTAGTCATTTTACAGCAAAGTTACTTCAAACTAGAGTAAGGTAGATTATAATAATCAATCTAATATATTTATCTCGGAAAATGAAACAAACGCAAAACCATTGGCCTGTGCAACTTGAATCCACTCAAAAAGTCGTGAACATCTTGGTAGGGATCAAGACACAACGCAACTGTTAGACGATGATCATGACTAATCACTAAGCAGTTCACTCCAATAATGAGATGTAACATTAATATAGCAGTGAAGACCCAGCAGGATGACCTTCCACCACCCCACGCCCTCGTAGTATAAACATACGTATGGCTGTAGACATTAGGCGGCGGTGACGTCATCACCAAGTGGCGCCCTCTAGATGTAGCGTCCCAAAGCAGCATAAAAGTCCTGGAGGCAGACTATTAGCTGCGACACCTTCGGTCGCTCGTCTGGGTTAAGCGCCCAGCAACACGCCATCAGAGCGAACCTGGAAAACACCACAAATGCTTTGAAAATGGCAGGTACATTGTTAATCACAGTTTTCACAACTGACTATATTAATTAATTATGAATATTAATAAATCTAAAATGTTTTATTTACCGAAATCAGGATTTGAAAAATATTCATTCGAAGGAGTCACATTTTCGCAGTTTCCTGAAAAGTTGTAGATCATATCAGAAATACAGTGCTACCCAATTGCGGGCACATTAATTCAAGCACTCCCGGATTGTAAGCGCGCAAAACTTGCGGGCACATTTGGGCAAAGTTGGTTTTTTGTTGTTGTTTTATGTCCTAGCAACATCTAAGGTCAT
Organism: Branchipolynoe longqiensis; assembly: GCA_030323885.1. Classification (NCBI taxonomy): domain Eukaryota; kingdom Metazoa; phylum Annelida; class Polychaeta; order Phyllodocida; family Polynoidae; genus Branchipolynoe; species Branchipolynoe longqiensis. Next base: position 59,879,562 of record CM059197.1, read on the forward strand.
ATCAGAGTGGGTACCGACTTGTGACAGTGAGCACTCATGGCGACTTTATAGTGCTGTCCCACTGGGAAACCAGGCCACCAGCACCATGACCTGGTATCCCACTCAGTCACATTATCCTGACACTGAGCACACCAGTCCTTGCCCTGTCCTAATAATGCTGAGCGCCTGGCTAGGAAGGGTCAAGTATCAATTTTTAAGGCATTGGTTTGACTCGACCAGGGCTCGAACCCACGACCACACAATATACCAGCAAAGGAGACGGACACTCTAACTCATTCAGCCATCCCGTCTGGTCAATATATATATATAAAAGTAAAGGGCACTTACATCTCGTCTGGGCAGTTGATGGGCTGTGAGATGCGGTAGCCCTCCCGGATGTAGGAGGCCATTTCGAAGGGGTCGATGTCAGCATACGGCTGCTGCGCCATTGTGAGCAGCTCCCACAGAGTCACGCCAAACGCCCACTGCCATGAAAACAGCGTGTTATGTCATACCAGCCACGACCTGCGCACACATGCTCATCCACTACTGATTTACCTGGCTGTATCAGGATGTCTATGGCACCTCCCAGCTAACACGTAACATTAAGTAATGTCAGGCTAACGCGGCTTAACTTTGATCAGATGAGGATGAATGTTTTCAACCATGATATTGCACTGAATTCGCATAGTTGAGTCATTGTACCGACATCAAATCAGAGATGTTAGCAGCCTAAGTAATTGTTAAAATAGGGCAAAGTGGTAAATTATGTAAAACTGCAGACATATATGCTTAGCACTGTCAGCTTTACCGTAAATCAGATTTTGCTTTTAATTTCTTCTTCTTTTTTTTGAGTAAAGAGGCGACATTTGTCCCTATACATTGTAACAGCACACAATACAAGCAACCTCCCCCCCCCCCCCCGCCCCCCTGCCTGACATGACGTGTCAGCGTCTCTGCGTCACGTGACTCACCACGTCGCTGGCCGGCGTGAAGCGGCGTTCGAGGATCGCCTCGACAGCCAGCCACTTGACGGGCCGGTTCTCGTTGTCGCCCAGACAGTGGTAGTCATTGGGGAACAGGTCCCGGGACAGGGCCGTGTCCGTCATCTTAATCACCAGGTTATTGTCCAGTCTGCAACATCACAGTTTTACAAAGGATCACGCCAAAGCAAAGGTGAATTAACCACATTTATGAATGGAGTTTCACTTTACTTCTGCACTATTCCTACCACCAGCCACTGTAAATGCTCTACTTCTACAACTAATGTACTTGTATAAGCAGTTAAGTTAACCCTTTGGGACCGAGAGTGCCCGGGTGTGCTCAATGGTTTCATGCGCTTACAGTCCGAGAGCATCTGAATGTGCCTAGAATCGGGTAGGACTCTATTTCTGATATGATCCACACATTTTCAGGAAAATATTTTTAGAAATGCAATTCAACTACAGGTGCTCCCAGGCTGTAAGGACGTGGAACTTGTGGGCCCGTTTGAGCACTCACGGCCCCATAGGGTCAAACCGCCAAGAGGCTACACCTTTTAAAAAATTTTTTTTTTACTAAAGTGTCTTATTCATCGAATAATATCTCTTGCCAGAGCACTGGTCTTCCTATGGGAATTAATTAGCCATTATCTTTCTAAAAATGCTTTGCCTTTATTTTGATTGATTTTTAAATCATCACAATTGCTAAAATGTATAATAGAAATAACCGTTACGTAAGTTGCCATACAAAATTAGGAATTTAGAAGCAGAATTGTTTTGTGTCGTTGTATTTTTTTACAATATATATATGTGATGTATAGCGCATTATACAAGTATAAATACTTGTGGAACAAATATTTCTTGCTATATTCCTCCATAGGCGTCTGCGGGAGTGCCCCCCACCGCACCAGCTGTCAGGATAATTTATACTTGTGCCCCCCCCCCCTCGCTCCGCGCACACTTTCAATTTTCACAAACTGCAATCTGATTATTGTCTTGTGAAGCACTCACACACAGTTCCTGCAGGCGACGTCTCTGTGCACTATCCTCTTCCGGTGCAGGAACTGGAGACCACGCAGTATTTGTAGCGCCATGTACACTAACTGCTGGGTGTTGAATGTCTGTGGAACAGAGCACAGCTGCATAGTTATAACACCCTCACCAGAACAGCTCAAGTCACGACAAAGACATCGAAGGCGGCACAGTTATAACACACTCTCACCAGAACAGCTCAAGTCATGACAAGGACATCGAAGGTGGCACAGTTATAACACGCTCCCAACAGAACAGCTCAAGTCGCGACATGGACATCGAAGGTGGCACAGTTATAACACGCTCTCACCAGAACAGCTCAAGTCACGACAAAGACATCAAAGGTGGCACAGTTATAACACGCTCTCACCAGAACAGCTCAAGTCACGACAAAGACATCGAAGGTGGCACAGTTATAACACACTCCCAACAGAACAGCTCAAGTCGCGACAAGGACATCGAAGGTGGCACAGTTATAACACGCTCCCAACAGAACAGCTCAAGTCGCGACAAGGACATCGAAGGTGGCACAGTTATAACACACTCCCAACAGAACAGCTCAAGTCATGACAAGGACATCGAAGGTGGCACAGTTATAACACACTCCCAACAGAACAGCTCAAGTCGTGACAAGGACATCGAAGGTGGCACAGTTATAACACACTCCCAACAGAACAGTTCAAGTCGCGACATGGACATCGAAGGTGGCACAGTTATAACACGCTCTCACCAAAACAGCTCAAGTGACGACAAAGACATCGAAGGTGGCACAGTTATAACACACTCTCACCAAAGAATGTTTACTATTAAATTGCATTTTGTTATTACATTTCCTAAAGTATTCTCTAATATTTAATACTTTCTCACCGAGAATCCCCCATTTTCATTAATTATTAACAGCATGTGGACATGCAGAGAAAAATAAATACCAAAAGGCGAAATCAGCGATACGATCAGTCCAATATAAGTTTGATCAGTCTGTGCAACGGAAGTCACCACGGAGAATTCATATCACCAACGCCAATTAGACCCGTATTCCACACCCGACGCTGAGTGCGAATTCATTTACATACGAGGTGAGCAATAGTTCTCTCCTACCGGAGCTTGTGCCATTTTACCGGTACCTGTTTCAATTTAGACCTATTCTAACTGAACTATAACTTCGTTTTCTTTCTTTTTACACTCGTGCCATTTTAACGGTACCTCTTTCAAATCAGACCAACCGAACTAGAACTTTTTAGTTTTTTGTTTGTTTTGGGTGAGTGGGTGGGGATATAATGTCATCTATGCACACATGTATAAACACGGCTCATTCCATGACCCACTCACCGAGTGCGTGATGTCTGAGACTCGGCATTTGAGCAGGAACTTCTTGAAGTTGCCAATGTCGGTGTGCGGGAAGACAAGCAGCGGGTGCTTCTCGTCGTCCATGCAGGCGCCGATGATGGGGTAGAGATTGATGTGGAAGAGACCCTTCATCAGCACTGACTCGCTCAGCATCTTCTCCACCTGGTCCGCCCGGGCCTGGTCTGTTAGCGCGGGCACAGCGCAGTAATACCAAGCATTTTATATATGAGGATGGCAAAGCGAGGCTGTTTGAAACTCTCCCAGCGTGCAATGCGAAAATACAGCCGCCATATTGGAAGTGTGATAATGAGCGATGATAGGGGCAACCTCGAGGCCCTCAACAAGAATCAAGGCCCTTGTCGCTGTGTTGACTATATACAGCGATAGCAGCCACAACTGCATGCAAATCAGTGCGACACTTCCTCAAGGAAGTATCTGCAAGCATGTGAGTATGGGCATTGTTGTCATGCGCTGCTACTGTAAATATTACTGCTGAAACCTATGGGGTCCAGCAGTTCGATATGCACATACAAATTAATTGAGCCTATTTTCACCTAAAATTTATCAAAACTTGGACATTTTGAATCAAAGTTGCTTCAAAGTACCGCAGATAATAACAATCAACCTAATGTTTTTATTTTTAAAGTTTGGCAGAAATGCAAAAACCATGGGATTATGTGGCTTGAATATGACCTAATAAACCAGGAATTCTTTTTGTGCACTTGATAATAACGCCTTGGAAAGGTGGTTAACAAAATTTATACTGAAGTAGCACGACTGTACAACCAGGTCATGACAATACATAACACTGCAAAGCCTCATACTTTCTGGGTTTAACAGCTTGCGGTACAGCCACGTCAGTAATTAGGAATAAGTTAATACTGTCATTGACAGATTCAGCACTGAAGTTACCACTAAAACGCACACGTTAAATAGTAGCCCCCACAGATATCAATGGCAGGCCGATGTGCAGCCACCTGGTGGAGAACTACAGATATTAATAACAGGCTGATGTGCTGCCACCTGGCGAATAACTACAGATATTAATAGCAGTCCGATGTGCGGCCACCTAGCGAACGAAGCATTGTAGATTCACAACTCCAACAAACAGTTGAGGGAAACCCCTTTTGGTTTTGATTGGACTATCCCGCAGTGGTACTCTTGATGCTTGCTGCCACCTGGCGGAGAACCACATCCATCATTAGCAAGCCAATGTGCTGCCGTCTGGCGGAGAACTCTAACATTAGTCCCCAACTTCCAACAATGAAGCAACGCTTTTTTTGTGTTTTTTTAAAAGATTTATACTGCCTATCATGGATAAGTCTGAATAGACTTGTTTTTACCATTAGACAGTTTGTCGATAGAAAGCCCGAGTCTACACTTTTACCGACCCAAGGGATTTTTAACCTCCCACACCACATAGACATGGTATGAGAGCAACCGGCCTTTGATGACGCTGTAAGTTATACACAGCGGTGGAAATCCAAATTGGCAGAGATGGGGGGCATGGGGAATCGAACCACCGAACTTCAGATACAGAGTCCGACCTAGAAAGAAGTCAGACACTCTAACCACTCCGCCACAGAGAACGGCCACGCTTTGTGGCCGTGGTTGAATCAGACCACAGTGGCGCCCCCTGGGTGCTTGCTGACACCTGACAACAGTGCCCCCCCCCTGGTGTCTATAGCGAGAAGCTCACCTGTGACTGTCTTGATTATGACCGGCTGCTTCCCCTGGATGTCGGTGTCATCGTCCCCGGCAACAAGCCCGGTGAACACCCGGCCGAAGGTTCCTGCAGCAGGAGACGGGCATAGGAGGGTCAGAGTGGCTGGCAACTTATTCAGTGGTTAGATCAGGGGTCATCAATATTCTCACAAGCATACAACAAACAATGAAGACTTTTTTGTATTGACCCCTCCCCTCTCCCAACAAAGGGTTACAATAACAATGTTGATATTGTAGTAGTCTGCGCTGAGCTCTCCGGTGAGGAGTCACATAGACAGGTAGGCATAGATAGAGTGATTGCATCAGGGTGCCTAGGTAGTGTAATTGTTAATCTCCCCCTGGAATGACCAGAAGTGTGGGTTCGAATCCTGCTTACTTTGACTGACATTCTTTTAAAGTTTTAGAAAGCTCATGGTCCGCCTTACCCCCCCCCCCTCCCCCCTCCCCCCTAACATACGGCTTACAGCCTGTGAAAATGATAATAATAATTGTGAAGGGCCCTTTATGAAATAAACAAATATACACACTAACAAAGAACCAGCTCAACAAGTAGTGAAACTAGACCATTAGTAGCCTTACTTATTGCGCCCTGCAGTACAAATAAACAGTCAACAATCCGGACATAATATACAAAAAATATTCATGCTATTTGTATTAACATTCATTTAGTACCACGAAATACAAATATTGTAACAAATGCAATGCTCGAAATATATACATAAACGATGAGGTTTTTATTGATTGATTTATTTATTTAAATATTTAGTATACATCACATTTCGAAAACGAGAACTATACAACTCCCCAACTAACAACTTTTGATTTTGCATCCGCATTTCCAACTTCCAGGAAACCAAGCAAGAAAATGATTAGCAGGAATCTTCAAACCCTGATTACGTCACTGGATACCCATGGACCAGGGTTTGCATGAAGAAATGGACAAACTTTGCACTGTGGCAAAACAAAAAAGGAGTTAGATTAGCAAAAACAACTTTTGTTATTATTATTAAGAATGTTAACGCCGGGGGTTTCCATTGCTTAAAGCTGCATAGTCCGATGAAAACATTAAATTTTCAAAACCAAAGCAGTTATCTAAATTTGATTCAACATATCTAACTTAGATACTGGTGCACTCATTAAGCATCTGTCGCCACACAGAAGGGACTAGTGAGAATAGAACCTGTTATTGCAGAAGCCTATGGTGTCAAAGTTTTGGCGTGCTTTCCAAAATTTATTTTGTATGATTGCACTTCAAATATCTATAAACAAAATTTAGCCATTTAAAATCAAAGTTACTTCAAACTAAAGCAAGGTAGATTATAACGACCAACCTAAATATATTTATCTCAGAAAATGAGGAGAAACTCAAAACCATCGGACTCTGCAACTTTAAGAATCGTTAATTGCCACTAGAACGGCGCTGGTTCTTCCAGGCTTGTGGTCTACTCAATCTACCCATAGACGGCGCAGATGGGGTCAGCGTACCTTCAAGCAGCACGTCCCCGAGCGTCACCTTGGAGCGGTCCATGGTGATCTCGCCCAGCGCGGAACGCAGCGTCTGCGGCGTCAGCTCGGCGGGCGGCGAGAAGGGCCGGCGACACGACACGACGCTGTTAGTGCACGGCGTCTCCGCGCGCAGGAAGGCGGCGCCACCGTGCAGCCCCGCCGCACTGCTCGTCTCACTGCGGCGACACGGGAGGGCGTGAGGTGAGCGTACACACGGGGGGAGTGGGGGAGTGGGGGGGGGGGGGGTAGAGGGGAATGTGATGGTGGGTGGGTGGTGGTGGTGGTGGTGTTGGTGTTGGTGGTGGTGGTGGTGGTGGTGGTGGTGGTGGTGGTGGTGAAGTTGGGGTAGTAGTGGTGGTGGTTTAACAAGGAAAGGTGATACATGGCTAGTTGTTGGAGTTTTATGTCCTGACACGATCTAAGGTCATATCAGAATGGGTACTGACTTGTGCCACTGCGCACTCATCGCGACTTTATATTTGTAAAGGCTGTGTTACACAGAAGTCTGAACTGTTAAGAATAGCCATGGTCTAATGCTCATGGACCAGTCAGTCCACGCCTACTGGGTTGATGCTCAAGTTGGTTGGTTCTTGGAGTTTTACGTCCTGGCAACATCTAAGGTTATATCAGGGCGGGTACTGACTTGTGACAGTGCGCACTCATGGCAACTTTATAGTGCTGCCCCACTGGGAGACAAGGCCACCAGCACCATGACCTGATATCCCACTCAGTCACATTATCCTGACACTGACCCAACCAGTCCCAACACTATCCTAATAATGTCAAACGCCTGGCTAGGAAGCGACGAGTATCAATTTTTAAGTCTCATTGGTCTGACTCGACCAGGCTTCAAACCCGTGGGTTCTAATCCCATGATCTACCAAAAATGAGAGATGGATGCTCAACTCATTCAGCCATCCCGTCTGGTCGGGAAAGGTGCTAGCAGGGTTATATGGCAAGGTGGTTGCGGTACAAGGAAAGTTGGTGGTTGGGTTACCGGCCCGCAATGCCAAACGGGATGGCCGAATGAGTTAGAGCGTCCATCTCCCGTGTTGGTAGATCGTGGGATCGTGGGTTCGAATCCTGGTCGAGTCAAACCAATGTGGAGTTCTCTGTGGCGGAGTGGTTAGAGTGCCTGACTTTTTTCTCGGTCAGACTCCTAATCTGAGGGTCGGCGGTTCGATTCCCCATGCCCCCAGATCTGCCAATTTGGATTTCCACCGCTGTGTATAACTTACAGCGTCATCAAAGGCCGGTTGCTCTCATACCATGTCTATGTGGTGTGGGAGGTTAAAAATCCCTTGGGTCGGTAAAAGTGTAGGCTCAGGCTTTCTATCGACCAGCAGTGGATTGAGGAAGACCAGTCGTCTATAACTGAAATTTCCCCTGCTTAAACAACTAATAGACCAAAAAAAAAAAAGAGTTAAAAATTGATACTTGTCGCTTCCTCGCCAGACGCTCGGCATTACTAGGATAGGGCAAGCAGCAGTGGAATGAGGAAGACCAATTATCTGCGACTGAAATTTCCCTTGCTTAAAAAACTAATGTACCAAAAAAAACAAAATGCCCCAGTCATGACAAGAAATGGCACTTTACACGGCGCAATATTGGCAGCTTTATAGTGCTGTCATACTGACTGATATACCACGCAGAAAGTAGCACTGATAGTGATATATATCCCATTCGGTCATGTTATCCTAGCACTGAGCCAACCAGTCTTTGCCCCATGCACTGACACTGGTGACAGGCGAGGTGGCGTGTGCTACTTCTAGTTTTGTTCAATTTTCAGTTTGACTCAGCTAGAGTTGAAACTTAATGCCTCATTATTAATATATATTAGACATAATATTATGTGCTCTATAATCTATTATCGGAATATAAACAAGGACACTATATATCTTCAGTTCCCTATGTAATAGTATATCACTGTATCCTATCTAACTGACTCTGTAGTATAGTATGGCATGGGCCACACTGGCGCCACCTGTGAGGGGCTCTAGGCACTGTAGGCCAGCTGGGTCTGGCCGTTATCGCCTATAGGCCCGTCAGGACGGTCAAATTTTAATAGTAATAATACACGTATATATTATACAAGTATATATTATAATATAAATTGATATATTTATATGCATGTATATATTCATTTCTGACATTATATATATATTTCTGACTTATAATATATATATATATAAAAGTCCCCCAAGTTTTTTTTGTCGAAAACCGGAAACAATAATTGAAGGAAAAGAACTAAAGAAGGGCGAGGCTTACTTGGGAATGGTGTAGCGCATGCGCTCCGGGGCGCGCGACGACTTCTGCAACCGGATGTAGTAGAGCGCGACGACGAGCGCGACGAAGAGGATGAGGCCGCACGCGCACCCAACGGCGATGTAGAAGATGTTGGTCGACGTGCCGTACCCACCTGAGGCGGACGACTCTGAGCACGTCAGTCCCCGCCACACCACGTGACCACCACGTGACCACGCCACACACACACCGGAAGTGGTGCAGGGAAGGTGGGCGGACATGGAGCCAGAATGGGAGTGGGATGGCACGCCACATGGAAGAAAAGGAAATAACAAAAAAAGAAAAGAGAAAAAAAATAAACCAAAAATACAACAAAGCAAAGACAAAGACAGGCGTTAAGTAAAGTAAATGCGCATACAGTCCAGCGCAGTGTAATGAGTACTTAATCGTGTTCAGACTGGTGCCACGCCACATCGATTTGTATTGGATAACATGCTTGCTGGAAGACCCGTGCCACGGCGCTGAGAACAAAATCTGTCCATGTGAATAAAAAAACACAAAGAAATATATATTAAAAAAATCTACCCCTCAACAAGTTCATTTCATTAAAGATCTGGTCACATGATCTAACAATATATTCCTTAACTGAATGTTCACTACATCTGAACAACATATTCAAATTCTCTCCCTCTCTCTCTTTATCTCTCTCCCCCTCTCTCTCTATCCCTCTCTCACGCTCTCTATCTCTCTCCCCCTCCCTCTCTCTCCCGCTCTCTCTCCCTCTTTCTCTCTCGCGCCCTCTCCCTCCACATCCCCATCTCTGGCGCTCTCTCCCTCTCTTTTGCTCTCTCGCTCCCCCTCCCCCCCCCCCTCGCGCTCTCCCTCTTGCTCTCTCGCTCTCTCTCTATATATATATATATTCGGTTTTTTTAAAGCCTGTCTTTCACAGAATTCTGAACTATTAAGAATAGCCATAGAAGTCGTCATGAGTGCGCATTGTCACAAGTCAGTACCCATCCTGATATGACCTTAAATGTTTCCAGAACGCAAAACTCCAACAACCGACCAATCAACGGTCCTGGTGAAAACGCTCCACACTCACTATTACTAAAAGGAGACTTTGTGATGCTTTCCTTGGGATCCACTTTTACACTGAACTGCTTCGGTATCTAACACTCAAGTGTAATTAGTCTAACGATGTTTCCCACCCACTTGTATTTTCACATTGAACTACTTCGGTACCTATCCCTCCAGTGTAATTAGTCTAAGGATATTTCCAACCCACTTGTATTTTTACACTGAACTGCTTCGGTATCTAACCCTCAAGTGTAATTAGTCTAAGGATATTTCCCACCCACTTGTATTTTTACATTGAACTGCTTCGGTACCTATCCCTCCAGTGTAATTAGTCTAAGGATATTTCCCACCCACTTGTATTTTTACATTGAACTGCTTCGGTACCTATCCCTCCAGTGTAATTAGTCTAAGGATATTTCCCACCAAGTTGTATGATGTGGCACCAGCCTTTCGTTCAGGCAGAAATACCAATATTTAAACAAGGCTAACAGAAATGTGATAAATAATACATTGAACCCGCACACATCAGGGACCCCCTCCCCCACACACACACACATCAATACCCCATTAATGCCCAGCGGACACACAACACACCGGACATCCACCCCCACCCCCCACCCCGCCTTGTCAATGGTCATCTGCTCATGGCCGAGCACCATGCCTTATAAACCCTCCCCACAGAGCACCATGTGAGATTTCCCCGCCCACCTCCCTTAATAAAAAAAACCAAAGGGTTATTATATTATTATACTCTACAACAAAACAAATTTTTAACATATCTGACAGAAAGCTAGATAATAAATCATCCATTAATAAGTACATAAGAAACTTATTTATTTTAGCCACATCATTCGTCAGAGTTCAATATACCGTACATTGTTGGAAGGGAAGGTGAATGGCAGCAGAGGGAGAGGGAGACCAAGAACATCATGGTTTACAAATAATTCACAGTGGACAGGCTTGAATTATTCACAGTCTATCAGAACAGCACACCATCGGGACAAGTGGATAACCATTGCATCCAACCCTCGACTAGAGGACGGAACTATTGATTGATTGAATAAGTACATCACATTGGTCCGATGGGAGAGTGCATTGCATACAAAGTGTAAACGCGGATGTCTATGTCAACAAAGTAAAACAAGATTAATTCAAGTGGAAAGCTTTAGAAAGCATGACCTAGATATCGACAGTAATACAATTGGGAACAATTATAATACACAATGATGGAACACATATATATTCAGATAACAGTAATTGTAGATTAAATTGAACAGCCTACCATAATGCTGACTGGCATAGTAAGATCTAGATGGCAGTCTGAAGATGTCTTCTTTAACCACTGCACTACTGGAGACTGTCATCATAGTCACAGCAGAGTTTGTGTGTCTACCTAGTTAGTCTAGCTCTACAGTCTTGCACATTAGAAAATTGGACTAAATTTGCTTAGCAATGGGAACAAAAGTCAATGTGACTTACTGTGATAGGGAAACAATAATTATAAACGATGTTTACCTAAATAAAATATAACTCATAAATAATTAATCCCACACATAAACACCAGTTGATGATACCTAACTTAATTACACTGTAACTGATTTCTGCTATTCACTTAACATAGCGACGCTACTTTTACATTAACGACCTTGACCTTCCTGCCTGACCTTACCTTCAGGGAAGGTGTAGGAGACGTTCTGATCTTGAAGGTTAATTTTCCGGTGGTTGCTGCCGTCACCGACATCTGAAAGAAAGCGTTGGGCGTAGTACTAGCATTCCACGTTTGGAAACCGAGTAGTTTGTTTGTTGTTTTACGTCCTAGCAACATCTAAGGTCATATCAGGACGGCTACCGACTGGTGACAGCGGGCGATCATGACGACTTTATAGTACTGCCCTACTGGGAGACCAGGCTGCCAGCACCATGACCTGATATCCCAATCAGTCACATTATTCTGACACTGAGCCAACCAGTCCTTGCCCTATCCTAATAATGCCGAGCGCCTGGCTAGGAAGCGGCAAGTATACATTTATAGATCATTGGTCTGACTCGATCAGGGTTAGAACCCACGAACCCAGGCGTTCGAATCCCCCGATCTCCCAAAACCTGAGACGGACGCTCAACTCATTCGACCATCCCGTCTGGTGGAAACCGAGTGCAGTAAAACCTCTCTAAAACGACCGACCTTGGGACCGACGTTAAGTGGTCCATTTAAGGAGGTGGTCGGTTTAGGGAGTTAGAATATGGTTGCAATGGTATTTTGGGGATCCAAATAAACCGATCGATATAGGGGAGTGGTCGATCTGTGGCGGTGGTCGGTTAGGGAGGTTTTACTGTTTGAACATTTGAATAGCCAAATCCTTCCCTGTCGACCCCCTGCGTCTGCCAATCCTCAAGCATGTGACACATATACTTGTCTACCTGCACTGCCTGGTGTGGCGGGTTCTAGTATTACTGTGACTGCTTTGTTTGGGTGACCCATGAAACCCCACAGTTACAATCGCCACATTGCATCCACTTTGAAGATGCACAGATTTGAAGCTCCATCTCAAAATGTTATCTCCAACAACATGATAATTATGCAAGTCACAACACAGTAGGCATACAAACCTATGAAGGGAAACTATGCACCAAACCACTCCGTAATGTAAAGGTCTAATCAATACACATGTATGTATCTAAGTATGTATGAATACAACATATAACTACTATTTCTATATGTGAATTGTCAAACTTTACCATATGCAAGTCTTGGAATGATTAATATTGTTATTTCAGCTGACTTGAGCTAGCTGCTGATGACAATATCAGACTACATATACATATATTGTAAATAACTGTATTGTCACATGGCTGGAAGACCAGTGCCACGGCGCTGACAAAAGACTTTATTCAAGAAATAAACTATATTTACCCAAAAAAATAGAGCGATTGAAGCATAACACTTTCAAAACCAAAACACTTATCTAGATTAGATTCCACATATGCTGCACTTATGAAGCACATGTTGCTGTATTGAAGGGAATACTGAGGCAATTTATTAGAACCTATGACTGCAGAAACCTATGGTGTGAGAGTTTTGGTGTGCTTGCCAAAACTAATTTTGCTTGTTTGCACTTCAAATATCTCAAAAGTTAGCTATTTAAAATAAAAGTTACTTCAAGTGAAAGTAGGGTAGATTATAATGATCACCCTAATATATTTATCTCAGAAAATGACAGAAACTCAAAACCCATCGCACTATGCAACTTTAACAAAAATACATGGAAGCAATATGGAAGAAGAAACTTCAACATTAAAGCTGCACAATCCGATAGTTTTGAGTGTTTTCAGAAAAACCCATACGGGTGATCCGTATAATGTGCTTTCCCTTAGCTTGAACTAACTTTAATTCTACGCAGGTAATTTGGGAGATTTATTAAGTGAAAACATCGAAAGTTAACTTTGGTCTGCACACAAAAATAAAGGAATTTTGATCTGTTCATCAATATTTTAAATGTAGCAGCTCAACAAAGGAGATTTAAACTGCAATGAGTTATCTAAGACCAAATATAGGTAGGTATTTCACTTAAAAAAAAAAAAAAAGTATGCTTTTATCCGATTATACAGCTTATAAATAAGTGCCGATATTCCACCAGGGGGCGCGTCATCAGATAACGCTACCAAGCAGTTGGAACCCCATCAAACCATAAGCGCTTTACACTCCGCCAACAAGTGAACATTTAGTAAAGAGGCGCCTTTCGGGTGGGGTGGGGTGGGGAGGAATTGGTCGGCGAAGTGTTGGGACGGCGGCCCCGTGCCGGACCGATCCTTCTGGCCTGACCGAGTTGTCAGCGTATCGATCTGTCGCCGAGCCACCACACGGGGGGGATTACCGCCGATAAGCCGCCTGTATCCTCCGGCACCTGCAGAACCGGCACCTGCAGACCCAGCACCCGGCTATCCACCACCACCTGCAGGTTCATACACTGTGTGCGCGTATGGGCGCCCCAAGTTACGCGCCGCGCATGCGCAACGACGCGCAGCAGGGCATGCGCAAGGACGCACCGCGCGTGCGCAACAATAGTAGTTAGGCCTACTCCAGCAGCACAGTCTCTGTGACAGGGCTCCTGAACAACCGTATAGAAAGAGTGTCGGGAGGCTGGGTTATGCGCGTGTCCACATGATTTCAAAATCTAAACAGCTAGAATCTATTGCTTAGATACTTATGTATCATAGCCCGTTACTTTTGAAGTGCTAAATTGATCGATGAAAACATGGAGGTTAAAGATGCATAGTCCGATGAAGGTTCAAATTTTCAAAATGAAAATAATTATCTCAAATTGATTCTACATATCTAACTTTGACAATGATGCACTTATTAAACATTTATTGCCACGTAGAAGGGCATCCCGAGTCAATTTAATGGAACCTGTTAGTGCTGAAGTCTATGGTGTCAGAGCTTTGGCAAGCTTGCCAAAACTAATTTTACATATTTTCACTTCAAATATATCAAAACGTAGCCATTTAAAATATAAATGACTTCAGACTAAAGTTAGGTATGTTATAACAATCAAATTAATATATTTATCTAAAACAAATGGCAGAAACTCAAAACCATCGGACTATGCAACTTTAATATACTTTAAGATTTGCACTGAAAGCCGCCAGTGGCCACCATTTTACCTCTTTCTCCATTCTCTACACTGTATCCCAATGTAGCTAAACACTGAGCACTGGATGGAACAAGGACCCCCACAGCTTGTTTATAAATTATAGTTCATTCACGCCAAGGCAGCTTTTGCTCGGATTTAGACACAGTTGTCATCTACCCCATCTCTGACTGACTGACTGACTTCTGGGGGGTTCGTAACCTTATGACGGTTACCCGCTGCAGAACTGCAGCAATATAAGAGAGGCACCGATAAATCGGTTGAATCTTTGGTTGATGATTAATCTTCTGGTGGGATGGTTGTAGAAGCTGGGGATGTCTTTACAACAATTAAAACGACGAATCGTTGGGGCGCCGCCGAATCACTCCGGTCCGGCAGTAGCAGAGCACTAGTATCGAGTCAACAGCAGCAAGGGTTCAGGAGGAAGGGACTGGTAAAGGTGGGTCCAGTAGGTTCCAGCAACAAGAACAAAGCGAGACAAACGATAAGGTAAAGGGCCCCACTCAAGCAAACAACTCCCTTGATCACGGGGAGAAGTAAGCCCGGGAGTAAAAAAAAAGGTAGAGTATAGGAAAGAGAAACGAGGAGAGTTGAGTCAAAGGACCGTGTCTATTTGCTGTATGGTGACCAGCCGGCGAGCCAAAGACACAGACAGAGTAAGAGTAGAAAATGAAATGCTGGTGGGCTCCCCCTCCTGGAACTCTTTTCAGACATAATCAAGAAGGAGCAAGGCCAGCAGAGAGGAGATAGAGAGAGGTGTGAACGAAGTGCGGTCCGGATAGCAAGTGTCTGCCCTACTCTGAATAGGGGTTATTCTCTTATCTGAGCAAACATAACCTGGTGGTGGTGTCCTACAACTACCCTGCCCAACATGGAGGGAAGCATAGAGGTAGTGTTCAACACCACAGGGTCTCAATCAATATACGCCAAAGTCTGGTGTACACAGATAAACAAAGTACAGTAAGACCATTCTAATCCGACCACCTCCATAGATCCATCATTCCCCTATATCGATCGCTTTATTTGGGTCCCAAACGATCGTCCATACAATACCATAGTAATGATTAAAGAAACCTCCCTAAACCGACTACCTCCTTAAATGGACCATTTAAAGTCGGTCCCATGGTCGGTCGATTTAGAGAGGTTTTACAGTACTTCAGCACATGCCAGATTTTTGCGCTCAATTGTTCAAACACCTCACCCCGCCACCCCCAGCGGGGCGCTGTCTCAGATGCTGGTACACTCCCTGCTTCTTTGTAACCATGGATACCACACACACACAAACAACCCAAACCCACACAATATTCCCCTTAAGGGGCCCGTCCATTCCCACCGTGCAATCGGCCTAAGTGACGATTGGCCGTAAAGAAAAACCCGGACCTATTTATAGATCAGACCGGTCACGTGACTCACATCTCGGTCACGTGATGCTCCAGAGAGCCCAAGATTACAAAGCTAGAAAACAAACACGCAGTGACCATGGTGGTCAGCTGTAACCAAGACTCTGTATGTGCGGCATTGCGACTTGCCGAAACAACATGCAATAAGCAATATATATATATATATATGTCATGTGAAACGCATTATGCGAGTATAAAGGCACAGAAGGGAATTATTTGTGATATATGTTGCACCGAATATTCTTGATACTGTCTATATATACACTCACTTACTGCTAATTATATATATATATAAATATATATAGACAGTAAAACCTCTCTAAATCGACCGACCATGGGACCGACTTTAAATGGACCATTTAGGGAGGTGCTTGGTTTAGGGAGGTTTTTTTAATCGTTACAATAGTATTGTATGGGCAATCGTTTGGGACCCAAATAAAGCGATCAATATAGGGGAGTAGTCGATCTGTGGAGGTGGTCAGCTAGAGAGGTTTTAATGTATACATGTATATATAATTAGCAGTGTTTTCTGGTGCGGAAAAATCACTGTCACAGGCTTGATAGGCCAGGACTTAAAACCACATTCATTCCTTCACCACTTTGTGATGCAAAGTTTCCAAGTTTGTGTGCGAACCCACCGATCAGCACATGAATACACTGGCACCTACACCACTGCATCGAATCTAGATAAGTATTCTTTTTTTGGGGGGGCGGGGGGGCTTGTTAGAAAATGTGAGGCTTTTCTCGTGCTATGTATCTCTGAGCGACACCATACGGACACGGCTGACAACTGCGCGACTGTCACTGTGACTGTGTGAGTGTGACTGTAAGAGTGTGACTGTGAGTGTGTGACTGCTTCACTGTCACTATATGACTGTGATTGTGTGACTGACTGTGTGACTGACTATGACTGGGTGGCTGTGACTGTGTGACTGCTCCTGCGCCGGACATTGTGACTGTGTGATTGTGACTGTGACTGTGTGATTGTGACTGTGACTGTGTGGATGTGACTGTGTGAGTGTGACTGTGACTGTGTGACTGACTGTGAGTACCTGGCCCCTGTTCACCCTCGCGGCACATCTTCCTGCGCCGGATGTTGATGCTGGTGTGGTTGGAGGCGGAGAAGATGGAGATGTTCATCTGGATGCGGATGTCCACCTCGTCCGTCGCCAGCCCTGAGCATCGCAGCCGTATCCGGAACGCTGCAACCCCAACGTCACCCGCGGTTAGCTACTGTACTCCTCCCAACATATATAGTGAATAGCGATATAGTGAATGGTAGACAGGAAGTGTGAACACTTATTTGTCTCTCATTTTTTTTTGGTACATTAGTTGTCCCAACCAGGGGAAATCCCAGTCACAGACGACCAGTCTTCCCCACTCCACTGCTGGTCGAGAGAAAGCCAGAGCCTAAACTTTTACCGACCCAAGCGATTTTTAACCTCCCACACCACATAGACATGGTATGAGAGCAACCGGCCTTTGATGACGCTGTAAGTTATACACAGCGGTGGAAATCCAAATTGGCAGAAGTGGGGGCATGGGGAATCGAACCGCCGACCCTCAGATTAGGAGTCTGAGCTAGAAAAAAGTCAGACACTCTAACCACTCCGCCACAGAGAACGCCATCTTATTAAACCAACTTCATCAATTAAAGCTGCATAGTCCGATGAAACATCAAATTTTCAAAACCAAAACAATTATCTGGAATTGATTCTACATATCTAACTTAGATACTGATGCATGTATTAAGTATGTGTTGCCACATAGCAGGGAATGCTGAGGCAATTTAACAGAACCTGTTACTCCTAAAGCATATGGTGTCAAGAGTTTTGGCAAGCATGCTAAAACTAATTTGACATGTTTGCACTTCAAATATCTCAAAACATAAATCTTTAAAATAAACAGGATTTGAAGCTAAACTAAGGTCGATTATAACGGTCAGGTTAATCTATTTATCTCAGAAAAATTACAGAAACTCAACACTATCGGAATATGCAACTTTAATAATACTGTCTTCTAAGAGTTGTATTTACCTTGACCACAAAGTATAAGTTTTTGTTAAATTCATGAGTGTCTATTGATACATAATTTATTGTATGCTTTTACATTATATGTAAAAGTGATGGTTGAATAAAAAACAAAAATTCTCGCCGTGAATATGGCCTATGCTGCTGACATGGTGTAAAGAAACACCAATCAATAAATCAATCAACCGAACATTTATCTAATCTTGGTATAAAAACTGGTACACAGATTGGAAATGACTTAATCTAAAGAACTGCTAATATATGATTGTGAGCTTTCTAATTTAATGAGTGTCTATTGGCACATAATTGATTGTCTGCTTTTACATGTAAAAGCGATGGTTTGAACAAAAAACAAACATTTCTCCCCGTGAATATGGCCTATGCTGCCGACACGGCATAAAGCAACCACCAATCAATCAATCAATCAATCATTTGTCACCTTACAACGTGCAGGGCTCCCAATGGGGAATTCTATTTCGGAGGTCGGGGACTTCAACGTAAAGGGGCTGTCACATTACGGCGTATGGCGGGAGCGTATTGAAAACCTACGTACGCCGTGCTGGTGCCACTTTCGGGTGTGTTTGAGCGTATGGGGGACCTATGAGGAGCGTACGAGGAGCGTATGAGGAGCGCATGGGAGCGTATGGGAGCGTGCTGTGACATTTTTTGACATTATGGGCCATACGCCCTCATAGGTCGTGTTTTTTTGAGCATGCACAAAAAAAATTGGACGGACGAATTTATGAAAGCGTATGGCGGCGTATGCCTCATACGCTTCACATACGCCGGCATGTTGCGGCACTGGCGGCGTATGAGTAGCGTATGAGTAGCGTATGAGTAGCGTATGAGTAGCGTATGAGTAGCGTATGCGGCGTATGCCGACGTATATGACGTAATGCCGCTACGCCGCCATACGCTCCCACCATACGCCGTAATGTGACAGGGCCTTTAGTCTAACATGAGTCACGTGTAGAAAATTGTGGGTTTAAAGTTGCATAGTCCGATAGTTTTGAGTTTCTGTCATTTTTCTGAGATAAATATATTCGATTGATCATTATAATCTACTTTACTTTGGTTGGAAGTAATTTTAATTTTAAATCGATAACTTTTGAGATATTTGAAGTGCAAACATGTCAAATTAGTTTTGGCAAGCATGCCAAAAATCTGACGCCATAGACTTCAGCAGTAACAGGTTCTGTTAAATTGGCTCAGTATTCCCTTCTAATTTCTATGCAGAAACAAATGGTTAATAAGTGCATCAGTATCTAAGTTATATATATATAGAATCAAATCGAGATAATTGCTTTGGTTTTGAAAATGTGATGCTTCATCAGACTATGCAGCTTTATTTATTTTTTTAATTACAGGTAATTTCTTATTTGTTTAGCAGCCTATAATGTATATCCAAATGCATTTGCATCTTATTAATTTTTAATTTTACACCTTTTAAATCAAATGAATTAGGCGACATTCGTAAGTTGCCAGCAATTAATGTAATCTGATAATGATAACCCTCCGCTGGCTGTCAATCTCTTCTACAGCTCCATTCCCACAATGCACCACGAGTCTCACTCAGTCAGTTCCACCAACAGTCTATATTGATAAACTCTCCCCTAACACACTTGAGAGCCGCTGCCGCTAGGTGGCGCCTCGTGTACTCACGCGTGACCTTGGTGGGCACGATGCCCTCTGTGGAGATGCTCGGTTCGGGCGGGTAGAGGGCGCGCGGGTTGGACACGGTGAAGCCCATCTTGTAGTACATCTGCAACAAGCGGAACATTGGTTGGTTGTTGGAGTTTTACATCCTGGCAACATCTATGGTCATATCAGGACGGGTACCAACTTGTGACAGTGTGAACTCATAGTGACTTTATAGTGCTATACCCACTGGGCCTTCATGATACAACATCTGCGTTCAATCATGAGGCTAACCTGGAAGGACAAAGTGACAAATAAGGAAATACTCGAACGGACGGGGCTGCCCTCTATGGAAGATTTTCTGATCAAAAAGAATCTCCGGTGGACTGGACACCTCATGAGGATGTCATCAGACAGGCTACCAAAGTAGATCCTCTATTCTCAACTGTCTTCTGGTTATACAATTATACATCCCATATTGGAGGCGGTAGTGGCTTCGTGCCTATGTCCAGATGGGGTGGGGGGGGGGGTTACTCCCCCAGAAATTTGTTTAAATCTTAGATGCTCTGTGGTGCATTTCGAACACATCTGTGATAGATTTCTACTTTCTTTTCTATGTTATCCGCCATACTCCGTAAGATTGAAATAATATTACTATAAAAATGGCATTGTACGGCGGTAGGTGATGATGGGACAGAAAATATTGTACATCTTATGGCGAGGTGATGATAGGACATGCAATATTGTCCACCTTACGGCGAAACCGTAAGGGTTGGCAAGGCAACCCTGCCTGCCACGTCAGCGGGCCCGGGGCGCCCCCTGCCGGCTGCCGGCTGCCGGCGCCCGTTACCGGCCTACACCACCAGTCAGGGCGCGGGGGCTGGCCAATGTCCACCGGGCAGCCCGGGCTACTGAGACCGCTGGGCTGAGACAGACAATTACACTCCTCTGGAGGCTCCCACAGACAAATAGCCAACTACTTGGAACCCGCCCCGTGCCCACAATGCTCCGGTTTCAGTTCTCCTGTAAATAACCTGCGCCGTATTTACTTTGATTGTAAGCTCCCCTCTGTGAAGCAAGAAAGCCAATAGCAATACCCCACCCCCCACCCTTGCGACTATAGCCCCCCCCCCCCAACCCCCCAACCCCCCAACCCCACCCCAATCCCACCCCAACGCCACATCCCGATTAATACGATTGATAGGGCCACACAGATAACAATTGTTTGCAGATACAAATTATTTTACATGTTTTCAGTTCAAATATTTCCCAAGTTAATCAACAAGGGAGTCACTTATAATGGACACAGTAAAATAGTTGTTTGAAGAAGAAGAAGAAGAAGAAGAAGAAGAAGAGGAGGAAGAAGGAGAAGCAGCAGCAGAAGAAGTCGGTTATAATAGACACACTAATATATAGTTTTTTAAAGAAGAATAAATGACATGCACGTTTTGTTTATTGCGCCTTTACGTCCTAGCAACATCCAAGGTCATATCGACTTCGTGCTAGGTCGCACCCATAACAACTTCATAGTGTTGCCCCACTGGGAGAGCGATACCTTTTGCACCATGACCTAATATCCTACGCAGTCATAATATCCTTATCCTGAGCAAACCAGTCTGCGATGCAAGCACTATCTGAATAAAGGTTGTGGGGGGAAATGTTAATAAACTGTTAGTAATAAGGCCTCTGAAGTGTTAGGTTAACGTGGTTTTCCGTGTGAAAGAAAGTTGAAGAAAAATGTTAGTTGGGCTGAGCCGGAGATAAACTGTTAGTAATAAGGCCTCTGGAGTGTTAGGTTAACGTGGTTTTCCGTGTGAAAGAAAGTTGAAGAAAAATGTTAGTTGACAAACTGTTAGTAATGAGGCCTCTGGAGTGTTAGATTAACATGGTTTTCCGTGTGAAAGAAAGTTGAAGAAAAATATTAGTTGACAAACTGTTAGTAATAAGGCCTCTGGAGTGTTAGGTTAATGTGGTTTTCCATGTGAAAAAAAGTTGAAGAAAAATGTTAGTTGGGCTGAGCTGGAGACAAACTGTTAGTAATGAGGCCTCAGGAGTGTTAGGTTAACGTGGTTTTCCGTGTGAAAGAAAGTTGAAGAAAAATGTTAGTTCGGCTGAGCCAGATACAAACTGTTAGTAATGAGGCCTCTGGAGTGTTAGGTTAACGTGGTTTTCCGTGTGAAAGAAAGTTGAAGAAAAATATTAGTTGGGCTGAGCCGGAGACAAACTGTTAGTAATGAGGCCTCTGGAGTGTTAGGTTAACATGGTTTTCCATGTGAAAGAAAGTTGAAGAAAAATGTTAGTTCGGCTGAGCCAGATCTGAACTGTTGGAGCCTGAGTAACTGAGAGCAGCTGGACGTAAATGCCTGGTCTGTTGCCCTGAGGTTCTGTAGGTTGGCCACCTCCAACATCCACTACTAGCAGCTGCACAGGGTAGGAACAGTGTTTCTCAAGGCCATCACCTTATCAGCAGCAGGGTGATACCTAGATAAAGGATTCACCCAGTACTCGCAGTACACGGGTGAAGACCAGCCTTATATAAAAACGGTCGAAAAATCGGGCTAATGAAATGAGTCTTTATGAGAGCCTAATTTCACAATCTAAGAAGCAACATTTATTCTTTGTATATGTATTCATATTTCCCCGCTACCTTTGAGTTGAAAAATATAATAAAACATCTGGTTTAATAAGATTTAAAAGTGAAATCGATGGTGTTCTATGGCCGCCATCTTGTCTTTTTGCATTCTCTCCCATTTCACCAATTCTGTACCGATATAACTAACCATTTGACACTGGAGCCAGGCATTGTACTTCCTGTTCCATACTAAAGCTATTTTCGCCCGTATTTACAGTACGTTGTCCTTCACCCATGTACTACAAGTACCGGGTGAATCTTTTATCTAGCTGATACTGCATATGTACAGTATGTCATAAGGCCGAATGCGCTGTAATCTCAGAGTTGGATGCAATCTCACGGTTGGGTGAATTCAGGAATGCAATCTCAAGAGTTGGGCACACCCGACGACTGGACTAAAACAAGTTGTAACCCATTGGATGGAGGGTTGGTTGGTGGTTCTTGGAATTTTACCTCCTAGCAACATCTAAGGTCATATCAGGATGACTACCGACTTGTGACAGTACGCACTCATGATGACCTTATAGTGTTGCCACACTGGGAATTCTGGCTGCTGGTGGGCACCATGATCCAATATCCCACTCAGTCACATTATCCTGACACTGACCTAACCAGTCTTTGCCCTATCTAATTTATGTTGAGCCCCTGTCTAGGAAGCGACAAGTATCAATTCTATAAGTCATTGGTTTGACTCGACTGGGAATCGAACTCCCGATCTCCCACACGCGAGGCCCATGCTCTCCCGATTCGGCCACGGCGCCCGATCCCAACAGGTCAGTGGGCGGGCTTCATCTATATGCAAATGAGGGGGCGTGGTTTGAGACACATCGCCTGTCGATCAACTCACTCGGGCGTGCCTGAAGACTGCAGTGATAATGTTCAGAAAATGAGTAATTTGTGGAATCCTTAATGTGGGCGCGAACCACCCGTGGGGGGGATGCGGGGGGGGGGCGGGTGTTGTCACGCATGCAAAGTACTGATAATAGGAAAATTAGCATAAATAACATCATGTGGAGAACGTCTGTGGAGTTTCTTGAATGTTGCTATTTTCTTTTATTTTCAGCACCACACATAGATGGGAGATCGGTTTAGATCGTGTAATAGCCGGGATGACCACAATTTGAGTTGAGACTGTCTCCTATATTGATAGGTCGCGGGGATTTCAACCCCGATTGTGTCAAACCAATGACTTAAAAATGTATACTTGTTACTACCTACCATGGCACTCGGCATTACTAGGATAGGGCAAGGAACAGTGGAATGAGGAAGACCAATTGTCCACAGTTGAAATTTTCCCTGCTTAATGAATAAATATAATCTTTTGTTGATGCTAAGCTACTTCCAATATTAACAATTTGTTGGAGTTTTACGTCCTGGCAACATCTAAGGTCATATCAGGTACGGTGCACTCATGGCGACTTTATAGTGCTGCCCCACTGGGAGACCAGGCCATGACCTGTTATCCCACTCAGTCACATTATCCTGACACTGAGCCAACCAGTCCTTGCCCTATCCTAATAATGCCAAGGCCTGGCTAGGAAGCGACAACTATCAATTTTAAAGTCATCAGTTTAAACTCGACCAGGGTTCGAACCCCACGATCTACCAAAACGGGAGACGGACGTTCAATTCATTCGGCCATCCTGTCTGGTGTGTTCGTGCGCCTGGGGTCGGCTGGACATTATTGCCTACCAACGGAGTTTTTGTTGTTGTTGTTTTACATCCTGGCAACATCTAAGGTCATCTCAGGATGGCTACCGACTCGTGACATTGCGCACTCATGGCGACTTTATAGTGCTGCCATACTGAAAGACCAGGTTGCCAGCACCATGACATGATATCCCACTCAGTCACATTATCCTGACACTGAGCCAACTGGTCCTTGTCCTATCCTAATAATGCCGAGCGCCAGGCTAGGAAATGACAAGTATCAATTTTTAAGTCATTGGTTTGACTCGACCAGGGTTCGACCCCACGACCCCACGATCTACCAACACGGGAGATGGATGCTCTAACTCATTCGGCCATTCCGTCTGGTCCCTTCTGCCAACAGAGTATAATGGAGTTATTTAATACCGCTGAAGCCGCGTCTGAGCAGTTTGGTCCTGCATGCATATTTAATTTAAAGCGCTGTCAGCGCAGAAGCGTGGTCAATGACACATGTTCTATGCTGACTTTTGTAATTACCAGCAACCTTTCCTGTCTGATAAAAAAGTGCTATATTGGATCAACCCCGGTTTTGACTTAAAACAGTCACAGATCAATACATTGAACAAAATTTTGAAAATTAAAAAAAGATTATGCAAATGCTCTATGGCCCTGATATGGAGGTTCCACTTCTATTTCCTTTGTAATGTGACAGGGCCTTAAGGCCCTGTCACATTACGGCGTATGGCGGGAGCGTATGGCGGCGTAGCGGCTTACGTCATATACGTCGCCATACGCCGCATACGCTACGCTACGCATACGCTACGCATACGCTACGCATACGCCGCCAGTGCCGCAACACGCCGGCGTATGTGAAGCCTATGATGCATACGCCGCCATACGCTTTCATAAATCCGTCCGTCCAAATTTTTTGTGCATGCTCAAAAAAACGCGACCTATGAGGGCGTATGGCCCATACTGTCAAAAAATGTCACAGCACGCTCCCATACGCTCCCATACGCTACGCATACGCTACGCATACGCTCTTCATACGCTCCTCATACGCTCAAACACACCCGAAAGTGGCACCCGATGGCGTACGTAGGTTTTCAATACGCTCCCGCCATACGCCGTAATGTGACAGCCCCTTTATGCACATGGCCATAAGATATTCCTCGTCCAATATTCATCGCAATTACCCACAGGCTTCAAACCCAAATCAGGCAACAACGGTTTATACTTAACTAACATTGAAACAGTGTTAAACACTTCCATCCTGAAACTTCCCCAACTAAATTTCAAAATTGTATACAGTAAAACCTCTCTAAATCGACCGACCTTGGGACCAACTTTAAGTGGTCCATATAGGGAGATGGTCAGTTTAGGGAATTAGAATACAGTTACATTGCTATTGTTGGGACCTAAATAAAGCGAGCGATATAAGGGAGTGGTCGATCTGTGGAGGTGGTCGATTAGAGAGGTTTTTACTGTAATCTGATGAAAACAAGACATTTGTTAAACTAACGTACCTGCCTAGATTCCATCTAGTTCCTACATATCCAACCTTCTCCACTTATCAAGCATTTTTTGCTGCATAAAAGTTTTATTCAGCAACAAATGTTTAAGAAGTGCCCTTTTATTAAAAGGGAATAATTAAAAATTGCATAGTCCGATGGTTTTGAATTTCTGGATTTTGTCTGAGATAAATATATTAGATCGATCACTAGTATCTACTTTACATTAGTTCAAAGTTACGTTTATTTTAAATGGTAAACCTTTGAGATATTTTGAGTGCAAACATGGAAAATTAGTTTTGGCAAGCTTGCCAAAACTCTGACACCATAGACTTCTGCAGTAACAGGTTCTGTTAAATTGACTCAGTATTGCCTTCTATGCAGAAACATATGCTTAATAAGTGCATCAGTGTCTAAGTTAGATACGTCAAATCAAATCTAGATAATTGGTTTGGTTTTGAAAATTTGATATTTCATCGGACTATGCAGCTTTAATATAACCTGTTACTGATGAAGCATATATTGTGTCCAGCATTTGGTGTGTTTGCCAAAATTAAAGTTGCATAGTCCGATGAAGCATCAAATTTGTCCAAAAGAAACAAAATAATTATCTAGAATTGATTCTCTATGTCTAGTTTAGATACTCATGCACTTATTAAGCATTCATTGCCAAATAGAAGGGAATACCGAGGCAATTTAATAGAACCTGTTACTGCTGAAACCTATGATGTCAGAGTTTTGACATGCTTGCCAAAACTAATTTTTCATGTTTGCACTTCAAATATCTCAAAACATAGACATTTAAAATAAAAGTTACTTCAAACTAAAGTAAGGTAGTTAATAACAATCAATTTAATATATTTATCAAAAAGACATTACAGAAATTAATAACCATCTGACTATGCAACTTTAAAGTTGGCATATTTTCACTTCAAATTTCTCCAAAGTCAACCATTAAGAATTGAAGCCATTCCACACTATTCCACCGATCAACAGAATATATTATTATCTGAAAAGAATATGGCATAAACTTAAAACCATCGGATTCTGCGCCTAGACACAAAACTTGGTGAAAATAGAAGCAGCCAATGAAGACCCACCTACAGCAGGTCTAGGGCTGGTTTGTTGGTTGTTGGAGTTTTACGTCCTGGCAACATCTCAGGTCATATCAGGACGGGGTCTACGGGTGTGACAGTGCTCATATCAAAATTGTTGGTTATTGTTGTAAGTTTTATGTCCTGGCAACATCTAAGGTCATATCAGGGCTGGTACCGACTTGTGACAGTGCGCACTCATGGCAATTTATAGTGCTTCCCCACTGGGAGACCAGGCCACCAGCACCACGGCCAGATATCCCTCCCAGTCACATTATCCTGACACTGAGCCAACCAGTCCTTGCCCTATCCTAATAATGCTGACCACCTGGCTAGGAAGTGACAAGTATACAGTTTTTAAGTCATTGGTTTGAATCGACCAAAGTTCGAATTCGAACCCGCGGCTTCGAATCCGACGATCTACCAAAGCGTATCTAGATTGTGCTGCTACACATAATATATATATATATATATATATATATATATATATATATATATAAATCCTGGCCGAGTCAAACCAGTGATTTACACAATTGATACTAGCCGCTACCTATCCTGGGTGCTCGGCATTACTAGGAGAGGAAAATGTCTCGTTTTGCTCAGTATCAGGATAATGTGACTGAGTAGTAGAATACCGTGTCATGGCGATGGTAGTCCGATCTCCCTCTGGGGCAGCACTATTGTTTTTGTATAAGTAAAAAGTCACCATGAGTGTGCACTGTTAGTGTTACCAGTCAATACCTGTCCTGATATGACCTTAGATGTTGCTATGACATATAAAAAAACACACCCAATAAACAAGCACTGATTCATCACTACCCCACTTCCACAACTCCCACCTCCACAACCCCACCCCCACCCCCACCCCCACCCCCACCCCCTCCCGTGCCGCGCCCATAACTCCGGTGTAAATGACTGCAGCCGTGTGTTGCCAGTAGTACACATGCACGTGACTCAAGTGGTGTGCTTTATGGTTGTGAGGCCGGAGGGAGCTGTTCCCTGGGTGGTGTATCGGGCTATTAATCTACATCCCAGCCAATCAGCTTAGCGATTAATTAATTAGCCGACAGATAGCTAGACATGCGCCACCCAGATTTCCCACTAATCTGGTACCGTTAACAGTAGGTGATGGCGATTGTATCCATGCCTGGACCCGCCCTAATACGCATATTCCAAGGTCTGCTTATCCCCCAGGGGCCATATGCACCAATCGGAGTTAGGGCCTTAACCGCGGTTTGGGTATCATCACACGGCTAACTGTGGAAAATTGGTATGCACCAGCGCTAACCGCGGACCGTAGCCTAGGCTAAGTTACCCTGACTTCAAGTCAGGTTTAACTGCTAGCCGCGCCGGTTAGTGTGCGTGTGAGGCTCTCAATCTATTCAATGCTGTCATATTTAACAGAATTACACACGCAATAAGTGAAATTTTATCAATTTAACCCTAAATGCGAAGCGATATTAACGTTGCTGCCGCAGCAGCGGCGATATTAATATTTTCGAATCGACAAATGTAAAGTAAACAAACCGGCACCGCCGCAGCGACGTCGATATCCATACTGTCGACGTCAAGTAAAAATGGCCGCCGCCATCGCCGCCGAATCAGCAGGAATTTCTTACACCCAAATCTATTCAATGCGATCATATTTAACACAATTACATACGCAATAAGTGAAATTTTATCAATTTAACCCTAAATTCGAACCGATATTAATGTAGCCGCAGCATTGGCGGCGTTATTCATATTGTCGACTGGAGGGAATTCCCAAATCTATAAATAAACTCACGGTCAGCTATCCGCGCCGGCTAAAACATTGGCGCATACCAGTTTTTCTTTTTCGCGGACCCCCCACTACCCGGAGCTAGCTGACCGGAGTTAGCGCCTAGCTCCGGTTACAACTAGCACAACTTGGTGCATACGGGCCCTGGAAAGGCTGAAGCTACGGCCCAGTACCTAGTACAACCGGGTCACAGCTTTAGCAAGTTAACACTAGCCCCCCCTCCCCCCCTCCCCCCCGCGCACCCCCCCCCCCTTCACCAGTGCTGTACACCCCCTACTTTAAAGCTGCATAGTCCGATGAAGCATACAATTTTCAAAACTAAAAACACTTATCTAGATTTGATCCTACATATCTGACTAATGCCTAGGTCACAAATGCTGCGGTCGCCGTATGGTCTTGCGATGCGGCGCCTTGCGGTCGCCGCAAGGCGTTTGTAATCTAGTCATTGCAGTCGCCATATGGTGACCGCAAGGTTTTTTGCTCACCGCAAGGGGTTGCGGTTTTTTAAAAGTTGAAGTAGTCTTAACTTCGGAAAATTTCAACGCCGCAGGATTCCCGTTGTTGACATCAATGACAAAGTCTTAAAATGAATATCAAATATGGTACAAAAATCATGTTTGTGTGATCAATATTAAGAAAGTTATGGTTGTAATACTAGGGAATATATCACAATATACCAATGAAAAGACCGAAAAGGGGTCACTCCTTTTCCTGATGCGGTCCATCCAAGAACAATAAATACAGCGACAAGAACCACCTTACGGAGAATGACTGTGCGATTTATGAATAGATAAACCACAGACCGCAACATTTGCATAAACCATAAGACAGCGCAGAGCACAGCACCATACGGCGACCGCAGCATTTGTGACCTAGGCATTAGATAGTGATGCACTTACTAAGCATTTGCTCAATTTACTAGAACCTGTTACAACTGAAGCCTATGGTGTCAGAACTTTGATGTGCTTGCCAAAATTAATTTGGGATCTTTTTACTGCAAATATCTCCAAAGTTAGCCATGTAAAATGAAAAGCACTTCAAACTCATTTAAAGTAGATTATAATGATTAAGTTAATGTATTTATCTCAGAAAATGACAGAAACTCAAAACCACAGGACTATGCAGCTTTAACACTTCCGGTTATTCTTAGAGGGACGCTTACCAGCAGACACTGCGCATTCTTTTCAGTGGAACACCAAATCACTCTGGTTAGGGCGACACCAGTGGAGATTTTGAGAACTAGAAGTAGAAGCGCGAAGGTCACTCTGGGTGCAGTAGTATAGGGGAAGTGGCATTCGGCGTCGGGTAATCGGTAGTCAGACTTAAGCCCTGTTTACACGGGCGATTTAAAACGCCTCATATAAACGCCTAGATCGACTCACATTTGCCGTGTAAACGCGACTATGAGGCGTTTTAGGGCTGAATCGATTCATATGAAACGGTTCATCTATACCACCTCGTGAGGTGGTTTATTTGAAGCGATTCAGCTGGTTCCCGGGCGGCGATAGTATAAAATAGTAGTGCTTGCCGGCTACAGGGGGAGCAGTAACTAATCGCTGGTGCCCGGCAGTGTTAGGGCCCGATTACGCCGAAATCTAGTGAATGCGATCATATTTAACAGAATTACAGACTCAAATAATGAAATTTAATTAAATTAACCTTAAATTCCAAGCGATATTAACGTAGCAGCTACATCGGCGTCGAATCACCAAGTGTAAACTAAACAAATAGCAGTGCTCACCGGCTACAGGCAGACCTAAGGCTGCTGGTTCCCGGCGCCAAAACACTTTTTAAACTCTGTCCGTGTAAACGCACCTCAAAAACCCCTCATATAAATCGCTTTGTCTAGATCGTTTCACAATTCCCCGTGTAAACACGGCTTAACACACGCTTAGTTTAAAGCTGCATAGTTCATAGGTTTTGAGTTTCTACCGGACCTTTAAAATCAGCTTTAAGTCAACTTGATTGCTAAGATCCAATAAACTTGAATTCTTTATTTTCCCCCAGTACATTAGTTGATTAAGCAGGGGAAATTTCAATCGGCGGACAATTGGTCTTCCTCATTCCACTGTTCCTTGCCATATCCTATTAATGCCGAGTGCCAGGTTAGGTAGCGACGAGTCTCAATTTTTAAGTCATTAGTTTGATTCGGCCATGGTTCGAAGCCTGGGGTTCGAATCCCACGATCTACCCTAGCGGGAGGCGGACGCTCAACTCATTCGGCCATCGCGTCTGGTCTAATTTGAAGGATCTTTTATTATAAAGTAATTATTATTTTATGTAAGGAACCATTATCTCCTACTAGAGGACATATATCTAATCAACCAACTATTTTTTTGACTCCACTGAAATTATATTGTCAATAAATATATATAGTTAATATATGTAGCTATAGTTATATAACTATATATAGTTATATGTCGAAAACCAAATATCGTTATAGCTATATACATAATTAATATATAGTTATATATAGTACAGTTGGTTCATATATAGCTACTGTTATATATAATATAGTTAACATAGAGTTATAGATACATTACTATATATATAGTTATATATCAATAACTATATATATTATGTTATATACATATATATGTATTATGTGAATATAAAACAAATGAACAATTGTACACGATACCACACTGCTTGATACCAGAGAAAGTTAGTGTAATCTCTCTAGACACGGTGGCGCCACCTGTGAGTGGAAGTTTTATACTCGTCGGAAACAAGTGGAATTTCTCACTACTGTTGCCTCCGTCGAATATATCTGATTGATGATACAAAATACATGATATATAATACATGATATATGATATATAATGCATCATACATGACACATGATGCATAATACATTATCTATAGTATATGATACATGATATATGATATATAATACATGTCACATGATAATAATACATTATATATAATAGGCCGACATGATACATGACACATGATATATGGCACATAGATTGATACATGGCACATAATGCATGATACATGAAACATAGTGCAGTAGACTTGGTGCATCATACATTATGCATAAATCATGATATATAACATATGACACATAATGCATGATACATGACACATGATGCATAATACATTATGCATAATACATGATATATAACATATGACACATAATGCATGAAACATGACACATGATGCATAATACATTATGCATAATACATGATATATAACATATGACACATAATGCATGAAACATGACACATGATGCATAATACATTATGCATAATACATAACATATGACACATAATGCATGAAACATAATACATTATGCATAATACATGATATATAACATATGACACATAATGCATGAAACATGACACATGATGCATAATACATTATGCATAATACATGATATATAACATATGATACATAATATATGATATAAGATATGTAATATATAATGCATGATACATGATAGATGTGTGTCATGTGACACGCCTGTTGCGCCGCGCGGGGCAGGTGCTAAGGTCACGTGGGGGTCACCAACCTGCGGGCTGACGTCAGTGCCGGTCCTGGCGGGACGCAGGTTCTGCCAAGTGAAGTAAATGTCGTCCATTCGCGCCTGGATCGAGAAAGACAACGCGTAGCTGTTGACGACGCCGTCCCGCACGTAGTACAGGTCGCCTTGGATACCTGGCAGCGAAGAGAAGCACCCGGTTAGTCATGATGATTGGTTGGTTATTGGAGTTTTACGTCCCGCAAACACCTAAGGTCATATATGAAGACGGGCACTGACTTGTGACAGTGCGCACTCATGGCGACTTTATAGTGCTGCCCCACTTGGAAATCAGGCCACCAGTGCCATGATCCAATATCCCACCCAGACACATTATCATGTCACGAAGCTAACCAGTCCTTGCCCTATCCTATTAATGCCGAGTGCCAAGCGAGGAAGCGACAACTATCAGTTTTGTTAGTCATTGGTTTGACTCGACCGGGAATTACCAATCTCCAGCACAGGAGGCCTGCGCTATACAGATTTGGCCACCGCGCCCAGTAGTGATGATGATGATGATGATGATGATAATAATAATGTAAATTCAGCAGAGCGCTAGGTGCTTTGTAACCTTGTCACCAGAGTCAAAGACCCTATAATACTAAGACGGCTCACTCCCTATCTCTCCCATGGTAATGTAAATTTCGCAGTGCCACCTTGTGGTGGGTTTGATCAGCCTGGCTGCAGGTTGATGTTTCACATGTAAACACATACAATTATATTATACATGAGATAGGTAAGTATGAATACACATCAATATGAAATTGCTATGAACAAATCCACATCATCATCAGCATCATCATCATCATCACCATCATCACACATCTTTCACATTCATATATACATGTATACATGTAATATAGCAACTGTTTAACCAAAAGAACAGCCAGCGCACCAAGTGGTGGGTTTGATCATTTTGATTACACAGTACAGGCTGAGTGAGCCGTCTTTCGTGTTACGGGTGATACTGAGAATAGATTAAATCTATAAGACCTTTTCCACAGATCAAGCTGCACATTATGTTGCTACCCAGACCATTAGTTCTTCCAATGCCGTCAGGTGGCGGGTTGGTAGTGGAATTTTTCCATAAAACTGTTCCCACAGATCATGCTACCCCCTGTCATTTGCTATTCGGACCGCACTCTATCCGCACCTCTCTCTATCTCCTCTCCGCTTTCCCTTGCTTCTCCTTGATATGTCTGAAAAGAGTTCCAGGAGGGGGAGCCCGCTGGCATTTCACTTTCTACTCTTACTCTGTCCGTGTCTATGGCTAGCAGGTTGGTCACCATAGAGCAAATAGACACGGTCCTTTGACTCAACTCTCCTCATTTCTCTTTCCTAAACTCTACCCTTTTTTTTCTCTCCCAGGCATACTCCTCCCCCTGACCAGAGGAGTTGTGTGCTTGGGTGGGGCCCTGTACCTTTACGTTTTCTCTCGCTTTATTCTCGTTGCTGGAACCACTGCTGCACCCATCTTTACCCGCCCTTCCTCGAAACCCTTGCTGCTGTCGACTGGATACAAGTGCCCAACTACCGCTCAACTACCACCGGACCGAAGAGATTCAGGGCCGCCTAAACGCTTCGCCGTTACAACGTTGTAAAGATGTCCCCAGCTTCTACAACACTCCCTACTGAAGTTTAATCTTCAACCAAAGATTGGGCCGATTTATCGGAGCCTCTCTATAAATGTTGCAGTTCTGAAACCAGTAACCATCGTAAGATTACAAACCATCCCCAAAGTAAGTAAGTAAGCATGCTACCCCATTAGTTCCTCCACTGCCGTCAGGTGGCGGGTTGGTCGTGGAATTTCTCCATAAAACTGTTCCAACAGATCATGCTCAACCATTAGTTCCTCCACTGCCGTTAGAGGGCAGGTTGGTGGGGCAAACAGTCTGTTCAGCTCATGGATCATCGACTTGTTTACTGAAGCGGAAATAAACTCGAGAGAAGTAAAACACCGTGAAGTATGTACATTCACTCTCCAAGCACAGTCCCACCATATCTGCTCAGATGTTTGTGTACTTCAAGTCTCTCCTGATGTGACCTTAAATGTTGCTGGGAAGTAAAACTCCAACAACTAGACTCTCATTCTGACGTCACTGCTGCTGATCACAAATGACCCTTTTTGTCCCGTCAAAATAGGGGTTGGTTGTTAGAGTTTTACGTCCTGGCAACATCTAATGTCCTATCAGGAAGGGGACTGACTTGTGACAGTGCACACTCATGGCGATTTTATAGTGCTACCCCACTGGGAGACTTAATAGTGCTGCCCCACTCGGAGACCAGGCCGCCAGCACCATGACCTGATATCCCACTCAGTCACATTATCCCGGTACTGAGCTAACCAGTCCTTGCCCTAATTAATCCCAATAATGCCAAGCGCCTCACAAGGAAGCGACAAGTATCAATTTTTAAGTCATTGCTTTGACTCGACCGGGGCTCGAACCCGTCGGTTCGAATCCCACGATCTACCAAAACTGGTGTGTACTTCAAGTTTATAAATCCTAATATTACCTTAAATGTTGATTTGGGAAGAAAAGCTAAAAAAACTAGACTCTCATTCTGGCGTCACTGCTGCTGACAACAAACAACCTTTTTTGTCCTGTCAAAATAGAGAGTTGGTGGTGATTGTGATTGACAGTGGCTTGCTTTAGTCCGGGCAGACGACAACCGACAGTTAGCGGGGGCTACACGAGGGGGGGAGGGGGTGACGGGAAACGCTGACAGATGCCCCGGTTGCCTCCCGCGTCACGCACAGCCTCAGCCACACGCTTCTTTTTGTGTGTATAGATGTAGCTTTTTCCGCGCCAAGAGAAGATTGACGCGCTAGGCGCTGTGGTGTGTGTGTGTGTGTGTGTGTGTGTGTGTGTGTGTGTGTGTGTGTGTGTGTGTGTGTATGTGTGTGCGCGTGTGGTGTGGCATAGGAATGGTGCAGGAAGGATGGATCGGTGTTGGGGTTTTACGTCCTAGCAACATCTAAGGTCATATCAACACGACCACCGACTTGCGACAGTGTGCACTCATGGTGACTTTATAGTCCTGCCCCACTGGTCTCCCAGTGGGGCAGCACTATAACATCACCATCAGTGTGCACTGTCACAAGTCGGTATCCGTCTTGATATAACCATAACTGTTTCCAGGACGTAAAACTCCAACAACCAACCGACCAACCAACATGGCAGGTTTTATTTAAGCAGCGGCCACTTGAACCTCGCCAGTTCGACCAAGCCTCTCGTGTGGAGCACATCGCACTGCTACTTGGACACTACTCTGAGTTCGGCACAACCGGGAATCAGCGAGCCGACATTAAGACTAAAGTGCATGTCACACTATGGCAGATCGAGCAACGGACATAACCGGACAAAGAATATTCTAGTCCGGTATTATTTGGACTTGAAATGTATCGATTATGTAACGGATGGGTAACGGACGGGTAAGGGGCGGGTAGCGGATGGGTAACGGAGGGTAACGGACGGGTAATGGACGGGTAACAGATGTGTAATGGATATGTAACAGATGGGAACGGACAGGAATGGATGGGGAACAGATGGGGGAATGGACGGACGGTAATAGATAATAACCGCATAGGTCAGCCCGGCGCAATCCGTTACAAGTTTTGTGCATGCTCAAAACTTGTAACGGATCGTGCCTGATATCAATGGATATCAACGGATATGCAACGGATATGCAACCATCACAAACCGGACTTTGCCGGCTATCAACAGACTCTGTTCGGTTTCTTTCCGTTTCTCCAATCCGGTCATGTGTGACAGAGCCTTAAGGGGCACTGCCACAGCGCCTTTAGACGCTTAACTTCGCCGAACAGCAGATTTCGGGGGGGTTTGCTGAGAAAACAGCCCCCGGATGAGGAGACGCACAGCTGATGTCATCTTCCGGTAGCCGTCACCTCTCATCCCCACTTCCGGATCAGAGAGCTCCCGATTGAGAAGACTGGGGCGCGTTTGACTAAAGCAGCGCCGTCGGCAGAGAGCGTGTATATAAACAGATGAGAGAGACAACTCCCGCGAAAATCGGTAACACAGGCTACAGTGGCGTTCCTGGCGGTTAGTGTTGAACAAGCTTTGAGTTTGCCATACGTGCAGTGCAAAACATTTGTTTTTATTCAAAATTAATAGAAATGCAGAAGCCTAACCTTATCGATTTAATATAATCTTGTTGGTAAACATGTTTTCTATGTGTATTCCAATCAGTTTGTTTCTAGGTGTTGTAGTTTTAGAGATATTTAACGTTTTCTGTAGGAAGATTGCTCACCGCCATTGACAATGCCTTGAGTTTGCCGTACGCGTAGTGAAAAACGTCAGTTTTATTCCAAATTAATAGAAATCCAGAACCCTAACCATATCAATTTAATATAATCTTGTTGGTAAACATGTCTCCTATGTGTATTCCCAATCAGTTTGTTTCTAGGTGTTGTAGTTTTAGAGATATTTAACGTTTTCTGTAGGAAGATTGCACACGACCATTGATAATGCCTTGAGTTTGACAGCTGTGTCATATACTGTTCAACAACCACCACTTGGAGCGCCACAGTCGGCAGGTGTTACACGGTCTAGTATGGGAGTTGTCCCTCTCATCTGTTTATATACACGCTCTCTGCCGTCGGTCAGAAAACTCAGAAATTAAAAGTGATTAAAAAACCACTCTGTAGAGAAACTACACTGTATAGGCTAAGTTTGTGTGTCTGTGTGTGTGTGTGTGAATGCGATTTAATAGAAACTATTTACAACGTCAAGAGGGTTCGTGTCCAGAGTATCATCCGTAGAGCGCGCCCAGACCATTGTGGTTTGACTAATTGTGAAAGCAGTCGTCTAATAGTTACACTTCCGCCCCCGGGGATTTCTCTCTGCTCCATGTGTTGAGTAATCGTGTTATAGGCTACCACCAGAGGCATTGCAATCGGCGCTTCACTAAAGAATAACCGGCGAACAAGCAGTAAAACTTAACTGTACCCGCGCACTGACAGTGCATTAACTGGCAATGGCAGTATTGACTGCCCTGATGGCGGTATAACTGTAAGTGGGTTTGTGTACAGGGCATGTACAGATGTAGGCAATAGTAATGTCACTGGATCTGCTGCTGGTGAGGGGATCGGGATGTAGTTCAGGCGGTAGCGTGTCCACCTGTGAAGGTGTCAGTCATCCTATAGATCCTGCTCAGTGGACACATTTGTAGTTTGGGCTATTTTCCTGTTCCAACCAGTAGTCCACAGCTGGCTCATCAAAGTATGTGGTATGTGTTGTCCTGTCTGTGTGAAAGCGCATACAAAAGACCCCTTGCTGCTTATCGGAAAGACTAGCCTATGTGGCGGCAGCAGGTTTCCTCCAAAGAAATATGTCAGAATGACCATATGTTTGACGTCCAATAGCCGATGATAAAAATCAATGTGCACTAGAGGCATTGTTAAATAAAACAAGCTTTACATTACTTTTGCTGCCGGTCATGTCGCATTGTTAGTGAAGCAGGCTCACTCACCCACAGTAATCAGCGTCTGATAAAACGCCAGCGCCAACTCGCACCCCGGTCAGTGGAAGAGCCCGCTTGGAGAGTGTGTCCCCGAGCACCAAGCACTTAATCAGACACATTTGGTGCAGACCATTTACTGTGGGTCTGTTTAGCCACTACACTCTCCTTCCCCCCCCCCCCACCCCCCCTCCGCCTGATTCATCGCCCGCGTTCCGGTGTAACGGCGCATGGAGAGTGTGGGACGCGGCCAGACCCGACCGGAAGTCCCCCTATTTCCGGTTCCGTTCGGTCGGCTGCTGCCAATTCCTCAGTTTTGCCCGTGACTGCCGGCATGGCCGCCCCAATCATAGCCGGCTGCGGCAGAGTTAAACTGTTATTTTCTCCATCCCCCGGTAACGACCGTCGCACGCCTGTGTATGCAACATTGCGCCGTCCTTTCTTATTGCTTCTCATTAATATCTAATAATATAGTACCTTCTTTGGAAGCCAATACTTATAAATATAATTTTCGGCGATACAGTGAGTGTGGATGTGCGGGAGAGTGGGGGGGGGGGCAATGGTGTGTGCACAGATGGGTGGCGCCCCCAAACGGATCTGAGGATGAGTAGGCTGAAACAGTACTGTTACTGTTAGTAGATGACTAGAACATGGCTCTTGCAGTCGATGACTGAGGGAGGAGTTAGGGCTGAGGAGCAGATGGAAGCTTCTGGCCTTATTATATTATACGCATATGATGACTTATGGATCATATATGAGCCTGTCTCAAAAGGTGATATGTAATTTAGGACAAAACTTTGTCCATTGTAACCATCAACATACTATCTGTTTATGCATTTGGTCAGGATAAACTGATTGAT